>VUQJ01001967.1:0-12605 GCA_015108635.1 Andinoacara biseriatus | reverse complement strand
CAAAGCAAGCAAGAACATTAACTTAAGTACTGCAACATCAAGTACCATTCTGAGCTTCTTGTCCTTCACCCCACTACAGTTTTAGGGCACCCTGAACGACATAAATCAATAGAGAGCAAATGAGCACTTAAGTACTAATATGGATTGTACTTGTATCAATGATAAGTATGTGCATTTCTGCACTATAAAGAAAGCAAACCGCAATCTAAAAGTGGAAACCCTGTTGGGCAGGATGAGGGTACAAAGTGGCAACATTACTGAACACAGGAACATGTGACTCTCTGCAACAGCCATATACGTTTATGCAACCGCTCTGAATTATTCTGTCTAAATACTACATTAATCATTACTGGTAATATTGGAACTGTAGAAAAATTACAGGATGATGGTAATCATGAAATAAATATGCAAAATCTGTTGGGATAAATTTTCTGCTACTGGTAACTGACTGGATTTAGTTTCTGATGAACAGTGACCAAGCACATTTAAGCATGCTTGGTTGCATTCAGATAGGAAGCCCTGCTTTCATTTGACAATTTAGCTTCATTAAAAATGTATCTTTATTTAGAGTGGGAGCATAAGCAATGTATGGAACTGACACAGGCTATTTGCAGATCTGTAGTCTTGGAACAGATCTACAACTATCCCCCAACTACCAATGGACCTCTGAAACACTGGTCATTGCCCCCAGAGACAAAGTCAACAGCAGACTCAGCAACCCTGGACTAAAATGTCTAAGAGCATATAAAGTAATCAAAAATTAGCTCGATCTTGAACAGCTACTGCAATTTAATGTTACTTACCTAGTAGTACAATGTAAGAGGGTTCAGGGTGTATTCACATGCTTGAGTATTTGAACTGTTGTATAACTAAAGGATCTGAAGGCCACAATGAAAACCAAAAAAAATGGACATGAAATAAGAACATGTGGAATGAATTAATTAGGACAAAATAATGAGTTCAGTTGGCATGCTTCAAGTGGAACTATGACACAACATGAGGAAAAAATGCATAAAAAAGTCATTTCCTTGATTCGATATGGAAATGTGTTCTTAATAAAGCAAATCAAATAAAAAGGATCACTTTGTCTGCATCAAGAGCATGTGTCCACAGTTGTTTACTGTCTTTAATCAGAGCTCTGACTGGATTGGGGCCATCATCCAGAAAAGTTTTTAAGCCAAAAACTGGTTCTGACATCAGCCAATGGGGCAAAAAAGTAGGTTAATGTCTATGGCTATTGTTCATTTATTAATGGGTGATTGACAAGCATATCACGAACTCAATTTATCCCCAATCAGAGTGGGCAATTTTATGCTAATTCAAACAGAATGGGGTTTGGGAACAGAATGATGAACGATATATTGAAAGGAAGATCAATCAAGTAGACACACTTTGCGTAAATGACCTTGACACACAAAAACACTGAACTTTAGTCACGTTCCTCATCTCTCTGACTCCTTGAACATCTTCTCTAGGGCCAGCGTGAATCATTATTGTCACGACTGACTTTTCTTGAGTTTCTTTTTTGTTTTGTTTTTTATTAATCAAATGTGTCAAGAATGAAAAAACACCCATCTCAATGTCCAAGAATCCAAGGTGACGTCATCAAATCGCTTGGTGTGGTCATCGAGCTGAGTAATATCCAAACATATTCACTTAGACTAGAAAATTAATGGCGGTTAGCACAATTATTTCACAATTTTTGTATCCTCAGAATCATTTTAGTATTCATTAAAGAAAGCCGTTCCAGTCTCTCAATAAACCAAGGCAAGCTTCTCTTTTTATGCTCCGTTTCTGAAAGAATATCCTTATCAGCCGAACAAGTGCCCCCTTTGAGCTCTTGGAACCAAGGACTGTCACTATTTTCAGGCATTTTCTTTTTAACACTTAGAAACACATAAATGTTGAACATAATTGGTACTTGGCTCGCAATGAAAAAAAAAAGAGAGAGAAAACCAACAAAGTGTCACATTTCAAAAAACAGACCTTAGTATTGTGCTCACCACTTTATCTGCAAATCCTCAGCTTGTTACCTGCAATTTGTTAGTGGAGCCAGAGTTGAGAATTCATAACGACGGTTCAGCAAAGGGGAAAAGTTCCTGGTAATCTTGGCTTGACTCCAGAGTAAACACTTCATCCAGTTGGGGGGTCATTATGTCAACACCCAGAGGGTTGCATTAGGAAACAAACCTGTACCTGACATTAAGGTAACAGGAATCAGCACATACTGGAAACAAGGCCTCCTTGAATTAAATTTAATTAGGTAGGAGTGTGTCAAAAGCCACAATTCAAGTTGTTATTAATGGAGGATACTCTTTTTTTTGTATATTTAGGGTCATAAACAAGCCATTTAACACTAGGCTCCCTCTACTGATAAATGCCTCTTTTGTATGCTCTCTCGCTCTCTGGTCGTCTCTTATATACTCAAGTCATTTACTGTCACACTAGCCTGATGTCGGCACATAATTACTCTATGGAAAATAGATAGTCCTGCAGCAAAATTTCCCCTTGGCTCAGCAGGGGGTTAACGCTGTCCAAGAAACCAGCGCCGTTACACCCCCAGCTGGGTGACACTGTTACTCTTCCTCACTGCTGCATGGATTATGCTCGATGCCTGGCATGGGCACTATGCCTAAGCAGCGGTCAGATTCAGGTAGCTTCTAAAGCAGAGCTGTGTGAAAGCTTGTTAATATGGTTCCTGTGAAGGATTTAATTTACAACTCCCTAGAAGTCCTTTCTGTCATGGGAAGCACATGCCTGGCACACATTCAAAGCTGCCTAACAAGTCACACAGCTCAAGGATTACAACAGCAAGGACTGACATTAGAGTGCCTGATGAAGCTGAAATAGCTCTGGCATGGTTATTTGATTAAATCAATTAGTGCATCAACAGAAAATAATGCAACACTAATTTAAATATACATCAATTCTGTTCATTTAAGTAATCCATTAAAGCAAAAATGCAAAACACAAGTTTTTTTTTTTTCTTTTTTCCTGGGAGGTTTCATGAAGGGAAAAAGTAATTTGTTTTCTCTAGTTAATATTTTGTGCCTTCGAATTCATAAATCATGCTCCCTCTTGTGCTCTCAAGTTACTAATTTGTGCACACACTTTTTCATTTCCTCAAAGACATCCCCAGATACTATAAAAATGTAAGGACTCACTAATTATTCTTTGTACCATTGCTATTTGAACATCTTTGGGATTCTGTGACGCTGAAACAAGCAATTTAAAATATCAAATTACAACATTTATAAAAAAAAAAATTTAAAAAAAAGCAGCTGCTATTTTTACAGGAGTATATAAAAACCAAAAACAACCAACCCAAACTTTTAACAAGCCTGGACTCGTCAAGGTTGTACTTCAAACTGTCTTGGGTTTTTGATGTGCGGCTCGCGCTGCTTCGCTTAAAAATACATCACAGCTCCGCCTATGAAACATAACTCGGACAGACACAGACAAAGCAACTGGCAACAGCAGAACTTCGCTGCAGCCAATTTGTTAGAAACAGGCCTTGGGTAGGAGGTGACCTGTCGTGCTCCTGTTAACACATGCGCCCATTAAGAACCATATTGTGCATTGCTTCTTTTTGGGGCAGAACAGGAAAGTGAAATCTGGCAGATGGCAAGAAAATTCTGTTTCACAAACGTCAGTAGGAGACAATGAAAGTGCACATGGAATCGACTCAAGCATGCATGTTTCCCTTAACACATACAATGTGTTACGTTCATCGGGAATTCCATGGGGGTCCCTATTTTCTGAAATGCCCAATACATCCAAAAACAATTACTGATATTACCATTCACCTAAAGCCAGTACCAACTCTAACAGATGCACATGCACTCACTACTTTATTAGATATAACTGTTCAACTGCTTGTTAACAGAAATCTCTAATCAGACAATCACATGGCAGCAACTCAACACATTTAGGAATGTAGACCTGGTCAAAATGACCTGCTGAAATCCAAACCGAGCATCAAAATGGGGACGAAAAGTGACATGGTTGTCGCTGCCAGACGCATTGGTCTAACTATTTCAGAAACTGCTGATTTACTGGAATTTTCCTGCACAACCATCTCTTGGGTTTACAGAGATTGATCTCAAAAAGAGAAAATAACCAGATAGCAGCAGTCGTCTGGGTGAAAATCCTTTCCTGATGCCAGAAGTCAGAGGGGAATGGCCAAACTGGCAACAGTAGGCAATAGGAAGGCAACAGTAACTTGTTACAATCAGGGTATGCAGAAGAGCATCTGTGAAAGCACAACACGTTGAAGCTTGAAGGAGATGGGCTACAGCAGCAGAAGACCACACCAGGTGCCACTCCTGTCAGATAACAAGAAACTGAAGCTACAATTCATCAGGGCTCCAATAGAAGACTGGAAAAATATTTAAAAACATATTTTCTTGGCACTCTTTGAGGCCCTAACTACCAACTAAGCGTGATTTAAGCACCACAGCGTATCTGAGTATTGCTGCTCACCATGCCCGTCCCTTTATGACCACAGGATACTCATTTTCTGATGGTTGCTTTCAGCAGGATAATACACCACATCACAAAGATCATCTCAGTCTTGTTTCTTGAACATGACAAAGAGTTAACTGTACTCTACAGTCACCAGTTCTCAATCCAATAGGGCACTTTTGGGAAGTGGTGGAGCAGGATGCTCTGCAGCAACTGTGTAACGCAATTGTGTCGATATGGACCAAAATCACTGAGGAATGTTGCCAGCATCCTGCCCAACATTGATGCATTTGAAACTCCCCCTAGGAATTCTATGTATCTGTCTATAAACACGCAATATTTTCAAGTCCTCATTGACAATGAGGATTACTTCTGTCATCCCACTGTAAGATAATCTCTAGCTTGATTTGCTTCTGTTTTTATATTAACATGCGATGGGGTTTTTTTGGATGATACACTGATGAAGTGGACCTTGAATTACAGCAGGCCGATTTGACGCTGGCAAGATTTATCGCAGCCAACTGACCCCTCTGACCAGACAGGGGAAAAGAGGCTCAGGGAATGACATGCTGAGCTCAACTCTGACCTGTCTGGGTGTGAAAGCCAAACGAGCCCAGAGCCAGGATCAGGTTTCAGCTCGTGTTTTAAACGTTGGTTGGAGAGGTCAAATAAGTCCACAGCAGATTGAAGAAATTCATGTAACACATGTAGGGTCAGGCCACATGAGTGCAGTCCAGATATTTTCCCTCTCATATACAAATATCCCCACTGCGGAACAGCGACTGGTTGATCAATCTGTCTTGATGCACACATGCACATCGGCCAGTTCTTCTTACCAGCCTCCTGGGTCTTAAATATCCTGAACAGCTCATCTGGAAGACCTGAATTCATTCATACTGAGAAGATACTAAATGCCTTAGACTGGAGATGGGTCACATCACAGTGATAATGTCTCTCTGGGGGAGGACACTGTTTGCTAAAGGAATTTTTTACTACAGTCCAAAAATATATTTGCAGCTCAGCTTTCATTTGTCTGAGGGTGCAGCACGCAAGCTGCATGCAGCGCTCAAGGCAGAGGCAGCCACGATGGCTGAAGCAGTACAGCTGGCTCGTAAATACTCAGACACTAAAGTGTGTCAACCGAAGGGAGGAAATCATTCACAAACGATGCCCAGCTAGGACAGGAACATGCATAGGACAGACAGGGAGGAAAACCGACATCAAGTTGAAGGAAGGGTGTCATTAAATATGTATGCAAACACAACATTGCATTGAGCTTTTTTCAGCACCCTCAGACTTGGATGAAGTCTACAGTCCAGAGAGAAAAGTAGAACCTCCATAAAAGGAACACTAATTGCCCTCACTAATTATGCTTTACATTAAACAAGGCTGCGACTAATTACTTTCATTGATCAAAAAATAATTTTGTATGTCATTTGTCCAAGAATATATGAAAAAAAAAGATCACTCCTAAGTTTGGGAAGTGAAAGATACCGTTTTCATTTTGTTCATTTTGCCTGGTCAGAAATGTTTAATGAGTAAAGGGACCACCTAAATTTTTGCTGCAAACTTTTTTGTGAATTGTAACAAGAACTCCCTCCATCTATTAATTTCCATCAGCCCAAATTACTCTACAGCTGGTAATATGAACTGTTGATGAATAAATGAACAACTTCCTTATACTTTAATCCCCAATTTTAAACATTTGCCCTTGCTGGTAATTAATTTCTCAGGATTCACACAGTGAGTGTCGTGACTTCCAGTGTGTTTAGAAGTTTGTGAATGCAGCGCCTCCGCTCCTCCGCAATTACTGTGTGTGGCATCTTTGTTGAATCTCACCTAGGGCATAGAACGCTGGTGACTCAGATGACACGAGCCCAAAGGCTTGCGATCACAATACCAGACAAACAAACAAGCGCACACTAGTACATAAAAACAATCTGACTTCCCATTTGAACATTTCCTTAGAGCAGCCCCCTTTTTCCATATGCTGGGAACCCATACACACAATGCAGGTTTCATTACAAGC
Source organism: Andinoacara biseriatus (assembly GCA_015108635.1). Classification (NCBI taxonomy): domain Eukaryota; kingdom Metazoa; phylum Chordata; class Actinopteri; order Cichliformes; family Cichlidae; genus Andinoacara; species Andinoacara biseriatus. Next base: position 6,112 of record VUQJ01001967.1, on the reverse strand, counting down.
TTCTAATTTGATTAACTTCAAATCAACAATGAGGCTTTTATTTATTTATTTTACATTTAACACTAGAGTAACCCTGGAAAAAAAACTGATGTGTGCTTTAAAAAGCACCAGCAAAACGCCTAAAGTGTTGCCACTGATTACCAAAGAGACTTTCAGCATCATCAATTATCCAGCAGCTCCTCTTTTCTGAGGTACACGCCGGGTGGACTTTGAGCAAACACATTTCATGTTCTGCTGCTTACACACACACACACACACACACACACACAGAGAGAATGCGGGCGAGGCATGAATTAAGCAAGTTTGTGTACTTGAAGATGTATCACTGCGCCCCAGCTTGCGTTACATATCATATCATATGTAGCTACTAACAAATGCTTTCATAAAACATGATGTATCCCAAACTGCCAAAAGGGAGGCATGAATGAAGAACAGAACGAATCAGAAAACACACATACACAAGGCTCACAATGCACATAAAATGATGCAAACAGGGTCATGTAAGCAGACAAAAAAATTAAAGACTTTTTCTTCGTGTTTAAATGTAGCATTAACACAGTAATAAAACAATTAGGAAATAATCTGTCTGCTACTTTTACGCACGAACTTTCAATATACCCTAACTGGGAGCATGTGGCAGGAGCCCCCCTTTTTTTTTTTTCCATTTCTTACCTTTAATAGATCTTGAGAGCACTCTGTCACACACCGACAAAGTGACACTTAAAGCCTGAAGTGCTGTCAAAATAACAAACTTCACACTCCGGCTCTCGGGGCTCATGATGCTGAAGCGTGGAGGGGGACTAGCCAACTGTCTTTCAGTGCAGCGAAACCATCATACAGTTACAGTCCAACAACAGCTGATGTGCAAGAGCCTCCCCACAAATAATACGACTTCCTGAAATATGATCGAGTATATGACCGGCGCTTTAGGAAATCCCACAGACAGCTGATTCGGTCCCACTCACTTCGCCCCCATTCAGAGACGTCCAAGTGAAAAGGCGCTCTCGCTAAAGTGAAAACTGTGAAGAGCGATGAAAATATTGAGAAAGGCGCGACTCGCTGCTGTCTCAGTCGCCCCCACTGGAATGACATCAATTCCACAGCAATTACTGGCGAGGAGTGTTGTCTTATGAGTAGCGACCATGTGCTTCAATGAAGCTCTCCGCGAGGTCCTAAAGCCACCTCCGGGGCGCAAAAAGTCAGCTACGCTGTCAAGTTAAACGCCAAAAATGTCCAATTTCCGGTCCCGGCTTTCAACCAAGAAGTTAACAGTTCGAGAGAAAATTAAACATTTTAGATAGACTGGCGACCTGTCCAAAGGTGGACAACTGGGTTAAGAAAATGGACGGATAAAATGGAACATGTAAACTCCACACAGAAAGCAGAGGTGTGATGGTGGATTTGGACCCCCAGACCGCCTTGCTGTGAGGCTACAGTGGTCGCCACCGTGCTTAAGTGAAGAAAAAATTTCCCTTATCTCCATTGAAATACACTATTTTGAACACTTTGTTTGGGAAAAAACTACAGTAAAACCTGCAGAAATTCAATTGAACTAATATGGATTTGTTATTGCACAAGTCTGGAAAGGACTGGGTGATAATACAGCGTATAATGTTTCTTAATCCATCCATTAATCTTCTCTGTGCTCCAATATTCAACTTCCTTTGTCCAGTATATCCACTATCCATCCTCTGCACATGTCCAAATCATCTCAGACTTGCCTCTAACTTTGCCTCCAAACTGCTCAACCTGAGCTGTGCCTCTGATGTAATCATTTCTAATCTTATCCATTCTGGTCACTCCCTACCATCTCGCAAACCTTCCCTTTCATTTGCTGCTCTTCTTCTGTCACAAATTCCACCCGCTCTCTTTCTCACCTCTCTTGCACACCATCCGTTGCTTTGGATGGTTGACCCCAGGTATTTAAACTCATCTTCCTACCGCTGCACTTTGCATTTTCACTGTTACAGCCTTTTATTTTGAAGGTAAACCAGGTTATTTAATTCCTCTTTCCTGTTTTTTCCTGGTCAACTTTACTCAGGGATCTCAACAGACACACACTGTAGCAGCCCACACTGAGGGCCAATTCGACCGTAGCCTTCCGCTCGCAGGTGTTATAGACTAGATCAGCAATGCGCTGTTATTCAGTCGGAGTGAACTGAAAGCGGGATGCTGTAAAAACCCACACACTCATGCACATGCCACAAAAAGCAGTTTTACTTTGACATATTAACATTTTAAAATACCAAAAAGCCATCTGATAGACCTAATGCCCTGTGGCTCTGCTCAATTATGCTTTTCACTATGTGCACTCTGCACTTCACCGCATCAGGTTGTATAGCATGCTTTCAGCATTAAGGCTTAAGGTAAGGTCACGGCAGCACATCCATTTGCCCTCTTAACGTCGTTTGAAAGCCTACATCTTCGCACAAAAACACTTAAAACCTCTCAGACCTCCAAGATAAAACATGGACAGAAATGAATAGTAAGGAGCACGCTCGTTCATTTCAGTCGAGCTGATTTTTTGCATTTTTTTTTTCTTTTCTTTTTAAGAACCAGGGGGGTGCTTGCAAAGCAAGGCGGCGCACGGCGCAGGGGCTCTCTGTTGGTGTGCTAGAGGAGATGATTAATGAACATCCTTCCATCTTCTCCTACAGTGAGGATGCATATTTTGGTAGAAACACATGGGCTCACACGGTGGACAGGAATTTCACTTCCCAAAGTACATGTTAAAAAAGATAAAACACAAAAATTGTTTAGGTGTAAAAATGCACAAAAGTAGAATCAAATCAGAGCCAGCTAAAGTGTGAGGAATTCCATAGAGCCTGTGATTAATATCAGGATGCACAGTAAAAAGACAGACAGCTCAAAAGGTAAAAGGAGGGTAATCTTTAAATAGAGCTTCGTGCATACCGTCAGTTATCTTCTTTAAAGAACATCCATGGTTCATAAATGTCCTTCTGGTCTCAAATTATGCACCATGAATGCTGTTATTAACACAACTCCACTCCCCAAATACACCCACACATGCAATTGCACAGACATGAAAATAGATTTTACAAAAATAGCAGCAACCATCTGTTTTCTGTACACACCAGTGAAAATTTCAATAGATGAAACGAGTGGACTCTGGAAGAACGCAAGCCTAAAGACTAATGGGGAAAATAACAGTTGAAAGCAATGAAACAAATCTGCTGCTCTGTTGCCTGTTCTTCTAAAGCTAAATATTGACACGTCTTTACCCCGAATCATCATGTTGTTGGGCAACAGCCCTCACTGGCAGCACATTCGCTTTGGATCAAAACACACAAATCTGAATCTGCAATGCCAGGGCTTGGTCTGTGATGACACAATGACTGAGACAAAGGATCCATTCAGTTGAACTGTCCATTGTCAGGGTGCTTCCACTGAGAAGAGGTCACGTTCCTCCGTCTTACAGCTAAAAGCTGGCACTGAACCACGGCAGAGCCCACCTCAGGCTTCTTTCGGCTTTGGGTGTTAAATGAGGATGATGGTCAAAGATTGTCCTGGATGGGACTGTGAGGCATAATAAATGATTCTGGCTTACTGCTTCAAATCACATGAGCGACTGTCAGGAGACACAACTGCAGTGAGACGTTTATTCTGCACCCAATAACAGGGAGTATTCGCAAAACAAAAGGCAATTTGCAATCAAGTGAAAACAAGACAACAAACTGCATGAACAGCCAGCTCAGAAGTTAATCAAATCCATATAGGTGAGTGTGATATTTGAATAAAACCACGACAGGCTGTCCAGACATGATTTCATACTTTCAACCTTCAGCAACCTTCATTAGCAATTGCATACCACAAGGGTGGCTGGGACGACTGAGTGGCACAGCATTTAAAGGTCATTTAAACAGCAGGCGCTGCTGTTTCAAAGATGTTTCGAGCATCTATAAGGACTCTGCCCAGGTGGGTTCACTGCTCACTTTTTAAGCAGTTTAGGCTGTTTTTATCAGCCTTTCTCAGCATCTTCATCTGTGATCATTTAGTTGTCGCTCCTTTGAAGAAGTTGATCCAACAATTTCTGCAAGAAGAAAAAAAAAAACAGTCAAATGACTGACATACGTATGACAAAGCTGAAGGCTATACACAGCCTACCAATCTGGTCCACACTAAAGTCCCTTAGCATGCTGCTCAAGCCTCAGATCTGAATAGTGGTCATGTGCAGAAACAGGGCTGATTCCTAGTACCTGCCACCCTCTCACCTAAATTGTTAAAGCTTTCCAGCTCCTCTTTTCAGACCTGCTGGATCTTCTGGCACCATAGCCCTTCTTCCCTGTGTTATCTGCAACAGCAGCAGTGTGGGAGGAGCAGCTGTGTGTGGGCACCCACTCTGTCTGCAGGCTCGGCTGAATGGTGGCACTGCGCTGTGGATTTCGCTGCCACTGAAGGGCCTTTTGTTTCACGAGGAACACGGGCTCATACACTCAGCACAATGAGACTGTTCACGGTCTCTCTTCATAATGAGAGGCAGGGTGTGGGGTGCAGGATGAGAAAGAGAGACTATAGTTCCTCTAGTAAATCAAACTCACTTCTTTAGAGGGTCAGAATTATTGACCGTAGAATGACAAAAAAAAAAAAAGAACACTCACTAGCAATCGGTAAAAATTACAAAAATGCATCTGAAGTGTGTTTTGAAGATCAGTTTTTCTAACATACTTGGCAGAGCTGCAAGAAAATGGAAAACTTAGGCGGCATTGCCCCCTAGTGGAGAAATAAATGTATTGTTCTGACTGCAAAGGAAAGCTTAAGCAGCCATGCAGCAGCCTAAACAGTCAGTCTATTGTGGCTCTTTTTTTTTTGGAGACAAGCAGATCTGACATTTGCTTGTACAAACAACTTTTTACCATGCAACATATTTGCAAACTTCATTGAGGTTTCTCACCTCAAAGTTGTAAGCAACCAGTGCGCTAAAAATATATATATATAGAAAAATAAAGTAGTTAAATTGCATAAAACATTTATACATCCCTATAGATAGATTTTAATTATGCCACTGAATATCTGAACATGGCTCATGTAATAACTAAAGTGTAAATTTCTACTTCAGAAAGACTAAAGCTAGACTTCTCTGAAAGCAGATGAAGAACCTTATCAGTTACTGTGAGTTTCTTTTTTAATTTGTTGTAATTTAATATTAAGCCCACAAGGGAACAGCGTATCAACGCTGGCCATGTGATACGCGCCTTTACATTTTCATATAAATGTCCTTTAAACTCAGCCTCATATGTCCCGGTCAAACCTTTTCTTTCTTTTTTTTTTCAGTTGATTATAATAGATTCTGTGGCCACTTTATTCCATTATTGTCAACAGCTGCATCATTCTGTAGAGAGAAAAGGCTGCATTATCAACGCAGAAACCCTTAAGTGTTTGCCATTACTGCAAAAAATGTTTCGCCCTTTCCGAGGTTTAATTGAGCTGTAGGGGGAAAGGTGTGTTTTTACTTGCTCAATTGCCTGGGGGTCATTTACACAATTAATATTCTGTTCAGTGTCTCGGGCAGGTAACGGCAAGACAGTCACAAGCAGTTTGGGGGTTATTTGCCTTATTATCCATATGTGTTTGTAGCAACTTCATTAACAACTTACTGTCTGACCTCTCAGAGAAGTCCAGTGTGCTTTGCTTAGATTTGGGTATAAAAACATGAAGTCAGTTTAGTCAATTCATGTTTTTCAGATGTCTAAATTATTTGTGTTTTCTTGTGTTTACGATGGGTGAGCTAATAAATTTCTTAAGCGCTGTATATGAAATATTGTTCTGGATCTTCACAAGGATGAAAAATAAAATGTAACTGCTGGTCAGTCAAAATTCACAGTGTAATTTATGATGTCGAGGATTTACCTTTTTGTAAAGCTCCGCTCGATATCTGTTGTGCAAACTGACTTCTCTCCTTGCTTCATCTTTTTTTTCTCGTCCTGTATAAAAATACAGAATCCCGTGACCTGCAGTTCTTTAAAAAGCAATTTTTTTAACTTAAATTGAACATTTTCAAATAGACGCAGTTCATCACTTTTTTTTTTTTTTTTTCCCCCCAACAAAAAAAAATTTTTTTTTTAAAAAACAAAAATTTTTTAAAAAATTTTTT
>VUQJ01001966.1:20669-42127 GCA_015108635.1 Andinoacara biseriatus | reverse complement strand
CAATTTGTAAATCAACCTGATTTTTGCCCTTAGAATTCATTAGCATACATAGCAGAGAAACACAAGGTTTGCCTCCAGAAAACCCACTGCTTCCTGTAGTGGCACTGTGCAAAACTCCTGCATTAGCTGGATTAATCAAGCATGCAGTTCTCCCAAGCTTTGAAGATTGTTTTTAATATCTATTAGCTCATTGTTATGCTTTTATAGCCTCAAATTTACTGTTTGGTCGAGTTTTACTGACTAACTGAAAATAAGCTACCTAGCAACCGAGCAGAAAAGAAAACTTTGTGCAGCATTTAGCAGCTATAAAGCCCTTATGAGCTGGTGGACTTGAAAACAAACTTACAGGCAGATCATTACAGGATGGCCAGAAAACATCGAAATTATTTTTTTCTAATTTGATCAGTTTAAACGTGACAGTTTGCATCTACTTTAAAGTGACATCATAAGATGACTGCCTAGAGTTTTTAAATTGTGTTAGAATTGGCAGGGCTGTTGCAAAGACTGATGTATTGGTGTATTATATCACTTTCAGTTTTTATTGTAAATCTAGCAGCCATTTTCAACACAGAACATGGAGTAATAATCACAGAAAAAAATGATCATGTTTGCTGAGGAAGTAAAGTAAAATTCAAGGAAGTTCTGTAACAGTGTTGTGGTGAGTCAATAATGATGACATTGCATCAGAATTATTTAGTATGTTATGACAGAAGCAACAAGCGTGTTTTCTTTTTACAGAGTGAAAGAAATGTCCCAATGGAGACATCTGTAGTTGTGAAAGTCACAGGGGGAAAAAAACTGCCATTACTCGTGGTGCTAGTAACACTGTTTTCTGAATGTATGCCTGTCAGCTAACGTGAGGAAATGTCTCTCTAAATGATTGTGTTACTATAATGTAATATAATCCAAAGATGTTAATTAAGGCTATCCACGGGTATCTATGAAGATAAATCAGTAGCGCTATCAGTTTCCAGGTTTGCTTGAGCAGTACTTATTATTTGTAATAAATCTGATTTAGTGCTGGAAATGATTATTTTATTGCTGCATGGTGCCAGGCTGAAACACTTAGAGCAACTCAACCTAAACACTGATGGTAACAGACACGTTTTTAACTTTTCACTCATTAAATAATCAATATAAACAAAATTTGGGTTGCAAAATCCAGTGGCTATAGAATAATACCTTTTGTGTATGGATTGGTTCCCCATAAGCTTATGGTGCATATCTGTTTGCCACCGTGTGCCACACTGCACCGGCCAATCAGAGTGCAGACAGCTGCAAATCAACAGGTGCCAGTGGTTACACAAAGTCTTTCATTTCAATGGTCACCGGGAAAAGAAAACTTCATATACAGGAGAATCAACCGTCATTTTTTAAAGCATTTTTCCTGTGGAAAATATGCTTCTACCATCATCTTAGCTGCTGTGGAAATGTCTGAGTAAAGAACTTCATGTCTTCTAAAGGCTTGTTACAAATGCAAAGTGGGCAACCGATTTCTTGACAGCTGATTTTTACTCTTTTTTTTTTTTTTAAATATGGTTGTCCACTGGCAGACTGTCCACGTATCACTGGCAAGTCATTAAGTACATTGTACAGTGGATTTTCTTAGTTGTTAGGTTTGTCCAGTTTGACTATCAGAGACTAAAATTTCTTCCGGCTGATGGAAAAAACTTAAGGTGGAAGAATTTTAAGTGGAAGATAGGCAGAGGAAGGCTAAGGAAGGCTAAATGCAGGTAATGTCTAGATTTTTAGCCCACGTTAACCCAGTCTCATGGCAAATGGTTATGAACTGTGAAGGAATGAGACATACGAGACATACATTTGTATAATGAATACAAGACTTTTCCTTTTTCTGACAGTCAAATCATTGAAAATAAATGTATTTCAACTAGTTGCATGTTTTGTACCGGCAACAAATATATTTTCAAAAGTCCTTTGAAAAAAGTTGTAAGAAGAAAGAAGTGCTAAAGTAATAAAATGCACTAGAGTAATTTATTATCTGAACCTAATAAAGGGCAATCACTGCAATTTGTCATTCGTGTCCATGGCCAGAAAGAAGAAGATCAGATTTCCTGAGAATTTCATCCACTGCCCTCCAGCTTTTTGGCAGCCTGATTGAACACCAACAAAAGGAAAATTCTTGTCAATGAGCAAGAATTAGTGAAATAAATTTCACGATTATTTCACCTACTGCTATTAGCACAGCAGTGATTTGGAAATTCTATATTCCTCATATATTCATATTGAGGTATTGTTTCTGCTTTTCATGGATAGCATACATTAGTTACAATTTAGGTCATATGAGCTCATTTTACCTAATTTTCTAAGACCATTCTCTTGTCATGTGCTTTACTTATCATCATATTTAGTAAAACTCACAGCACTTTGGCAACCCCTGTGCAAAGCCATCTTATGTGTAGAAAAGAAAGTCATTTGGCAAAGGAACACAGTCTACACATCAGTCTATTCTAAGCTTTGCATCTCAGATCGAGAATTGGCTTGTGCCCCGCTCTGTTATACTCCCACTGATTCTATCTATTGTGAAGCGTCTGTTCTTCTGTTGCAATACCCCACTGGTTTGCTTGAAATGGATTACACATCATTAGTTTTGTATTTTATTGCATTCTCAAACTAACACGTAAAAAAACACAGTTCTAGTTTACAAGCAGCAGACTATAAATTCTGAGAAGCCTTCTGAACAAAAGTATTAACAAGTACATTATAAAAGACTTCCCTAAATATACTGAACCTGCAAAAATATCAGTTTTAAAATTAAATCTATATGCCAAAATAAATCAATAGAATCTTAGGTAAAATTTAAAAAAAATGGAATAAACCTACATTAGTGACAGTTTGTTATTATCAATATCAAAATCACTTCCATTGGGGTGTTTAAAAACAAAAATGACAAAATACTCCTGCACCACAACACAAGCAGTTACCACTGAAAATATTGATCTTTTTCTTTGTGTCATTTGTCTTATTGTATCTATTATAATTACAGCAAAGCAGTCCCATTTCCTTTGCTAAGAAAGTGACACCTTTTTTTGTTTGTTTTTAACACTGAATATAAAAGTTGATGCTTACACAACAATAAAATCCTGAAAAAAAAAAGTTTGTTGTAGGACCTGATGGAAAAAAGGACAATTTTCTCACTTTTCCTCCTTCATTCATCCATGTTAAATACCACTCTCAACTAGAGTCATTTTCAGTCTGGCACTTAACGAAACCACAGTTCTTCATCCATATTAGTGCCAGCAAGGATATCGCTCACTGAACCCTCACAAAATAGTTTGGCTAAGAGGATTTGGCTAATATCTCATTAGCTTAAAGGCACCAGCTCATTCTGCCCTCGCTTTTATTTGGACAGCACAGCTCTGGATTAACACTCTCTAAATAACAAATGCCACCAAGCCAATTTATCTGGCTTTGTTCACTTTAATTTAATTTCCATTACCCCTCAAAACATCTTCAGACCGGTTTTATTAGGACTGTGAAAACTTGTCAGGTTCAGGATGAGACTTGAGGTTGACAGCGGTTTGGTTGAACAATCAACAGGCAAAGTGGAGGAGACAAGGGATGCCAACATCCCAGTATCAGTATAGCAGCAGCTCCTGCTACAATAATGTGTTACATGCCATGCTGAGACACAAGCTAGCAATTGCTGTCATACTTATTTGTTAAGCTTTACCAAAGAAGGGTACACCATGCTTCTGTATGTTTCCTTAAACCTTCACAATATGACATGGCATAAAAGGAGGTAAAGTTCTTTCAGCTCCTTTTCACTAACTGTAAAGGTGTATGTGCCAAAGCCGTTTCTACTCATGGACATTACTCTGCTGATCTGTGTGGGGAGTTTCTGTCTGCTCTGCTTTGCTCGGCTGATTTTTCAGCTTCTCAGCTCAAGCGGCTGTCTTGTCCTCGTTCCCCAATCTTTCCTATATCTTAGAGTATGATAGGTTTGTGCTAATGAAGCTCCTTTGGAACATATAAGGACACCAACTTGATGTTTTAGACATCCTTTTCATCCACTCTGAGCAGAATCTCACATACTGGAATTCCTGCATATAAATTCTAAATCTGTATTTGTAGTTTTCACAGGGCTCTGTGCGCGCTTACTGCTTCCATGGGAAATGATCTTGATTAATTGATCCAGTTTGCTGGTCTGGCGCATTGCAACATGTGTTACCGGAGTGGCGGACATCCCCGCTAAATCACCCCAAGATCAGACGATGCAATGTTCAAAGAAAATGCAAAGAACCAAGAGCTACAGCTCAGACTCTACGGGCCTCTGTTAGCATTTTAAATATTAACAGTACAATTACAAAAAGACTGAACATGTATGGCTTGCTTGGAAGAGCTGGCAGGAGAAAGTCTCTTCTCCCTAAAAAGAACATGGCAGCACAGCTTCTGGAGCAACATCCTTTGGACAGAGGAAACCAAAATGGAGATGTTTTGCCATAATGCACAGCACCATGTTTAAAGAAAGCCAAAGACAGAGCATCTATACAAACACCTCATACCAACTGTAAAGCACGGCGGTGGAGGGGTGATGATTTAGGCTTGTTTTGCTGTCGCAGGACCTGGACACCTTTCATAAACAGTCCCATAAAGTTATGTGTAAATATTATGTGTGTAAGGTATAACATATTAGGAAGGTATTGCAAATCCCTTATTACATACACATCTCTGAAAAATGTAACAGCAAATCAAAAAATAGCAAAGATATGTATCTGTGGCACATGTTTTATTCATGTTTCAGTTGAAGGTGCAAAATAATAAACTGATGGTGAAATAATGGTTTTGCATTAGTAGATGCATTAGTGCACAGCCCAAGTTGTGCTTTCAAATAATCAGATTTGTTTTTTAAATGTACAAGTTATTTGAGTGATCTGATGATCCGGTGCCCTAAATGACTGTTTACCTTCATCAACTGTGTACAAATGCATGTACGGCATCCTTATTTATCTCCCAGGAATATGTACCCATATATCACCTTTGAGTTGAGCGTTCAACATGGTTCCCTGTCTGTATCACTATGTCAGAAAGGCAAAATGGGCCAGCACTAACATTTCAGAGCATTTCAGCATACAGTACCTACACCCTGAGGGAAAGGAGAGCTCACGCCAGCACATTGTCAACCCCCTTAGTCTTTCTCTAGTTTGAGACATTTGCTATGCTGCCACTTCATCCCTCTCACTGCTTTTTGCCTGACACATCTGTGTTGCTCATTTCTTATACATGCCATCTTCCCCCAGCTACCGTAGCTCTTTCCAGGCAGCCAAGCCAATTAAATTGGTGTTTACCAGAAGCAGAGATTATGTCCCAGTCTAAAGCAGGACCACCCAAAAAAAACAAAAAAAAAACAATCTTTCTACTCGAATAAAGGATGTATGAGATCACAGATGCAGCACTCCTGGGACCCAAAAACCAGTGAGATTTATGTGGGTTGTTGAGGTGGTGATGGAAGTAAGTGAATGTTTAGCGAGGTAACTTTTATAAGCATGTTGACTCAGCCTACACTACTGGAGGCATATATCCAAACAGACAGATTCATCATTTATGAAATACAGTTCAAAAGTTCAAAAGAAGGAAGGACGATTTTGTAACCGATTTAGTGATGGGATGGATTACAGTTTAATTACAGGCAGATAGTAATGAGTCAATGAGAGATTGGGTTTGTAAAGAGCCATGGATTTAAGCAACAATAATGGGTCAGACACAAAATTAAAGGTTGGGTTGCAGCCCTGAAATTATAAAGGAAAAAGGACAATATATATAAATAAACAAATAAATGGTTCAAAACACTTGAAAACAACAGTGTGCACATAAAACAATAAGAACAAATTGTCCGTTGGGGCCCTTATGTAAGTAAAACTTATTGCAACGCGTTTGATCTTAAAGGTTTATGAAGATAGGGTGTGTGGTTACTGCAGGTGTGTGAGTGCGCACGTGTGTATGATCCTCTTCTTCTTCTTCCTCCGCCCCCTCCTCCTCCTCCTCCTCCTCCCAGGTTTGTTAGCTCAAATCTGATCCAACCGGAATCTTATCCTAATCCTTGAACTTACGTTCACTAAAAAAAATGGAGCATGTTGCCAGAAAGGAAGGAGATTAGTCAACGTAACTTGTTTCTTGCTGACAAACCACACGGCTCAGGATTGACCGCAGATAGGAAGTTTGCCGTAACAGCTTTTTGTCACCGTCTGATGTAGGAACCTTCCTTTGTTTTTCATTCTTTAATTAGTAGCTGCCTTCACTCCTGTGGCTGAAGTCAAAAGCCCACAGAAAAGAACCTCACCTAAGAGAAAAGTCCCCTCAGTGAATTGACACCTTATCGTGGTGGAGGGTGGAGGGTGATCCCGAGAGCAATGCCTGAAAGTTTGTACAGTATATGAAATGATCCATGTTTTATTCCAGTCAAACATATTCAGCTGGCTCCAGCAATCTGAAGCAGTAGATCTGCTCTGAGTAGAAAGTCATTTCAATTGCCTGTGTTTGCCATCATAGTTGAAGATAGAAATGGATAAAATGAGAATTTTGCCTTGAGACTCTGTTTTTTCCCTCCACCACAACAGACTAGTTATAATCACTTCAGACATACAGTCACTCCAGCCAGCCTGACACTCTCGACAGTCAAGTTACGCTGTAGATGATATAGGAGCTAAACTGCTGGTTAGCTGAGAACTAGTAGCAATGAATGCTGGGGAAAAATAAATAAACTGACCGAAAAGTCAATTGGATTCAAGTTTAATTTTAAAGTGGTTTATTATTAATATTAACTGTTTCGTGCAATATTCTCTAAAATTATCTGAGAATAGGGCACAAAGTTTTGACTAGGTAGAAGAAATTATGGAACATGTAGTTCAATACTGGTACTTTTTTTTTTGCAGTTCCATGCAATGCCAAGAATATTATATAATAATATAATAATAATACACAATATTACTGCAATAGGAGATTATTAGAATAGTCTTTCAGTTTTCCCCTAATTCACTAAATGTGACAAACTACATTTAATGTAGCCTATAAAAGTCACAATGAATAAAGATTCTGCACAGATCACCTGACATAAAAAAGCTCCTGAACTTTTGGTTTACTTACACACATCTGCATCTGCATCTAAACATACTCTGCCTTTTTAACATTGAGCAGATCTTGTGTATTTATTTTTGTCTTTGTATAGTGTTTTGATTCCAGTCAGTTAGCAAAGACGTCAGCTTGGCTGGTTATCAACATGTCAAGGTATTGCATTTACATGTGGGGCTACATGAAAACATCCCATTACGTCTGTATGTCTTCCAGCAGCTGAGTACGTTGAGTCCCCAGCGAAGCTGAGATATACTCCACAAGTTAATGGGCTCTTTTTTCCCCCTGTTTGGTTGGCAAACCTTCCCGGGTAATTGTCCCTGCTAATCGTTTGTAGGCTGTTTGGCAAAAGACAGTTTTTAACACATATGAATTCAAATCATGCTGCAGTATAGTTCAAGTAATCAAACAGCAAGACTTACAATGCCCATATTATGTTTTGGGGGTTTTCCCTGTCCTTTTTTCCTCCCTATCTGCTACACTGTATTGCCTTTTTTTTGTGCACAGAAAATGCTTGCAGTGTTCCCAAATTCAAAGTCCACACCAAGCTAAATTACTCTTTCCCACTGCGGCTGAACTGCTTGGATCACCTCGTTTGTAGTCGAGGCTTTTCTTCCGTGACTTATCTAAGTCGCTACATAACATATTTGCATAATAAAGAGCTAAAATGGTGAATTTCAGACAGATGAAAAGGTGAAAAGAGGTGCTGCAGCAGTAGAACCTCACCCAAAACGAGCCTGTCACTGAGCACAATATGAGCTCTCTTAGTTTCTTTTTTTGTCTGTTACACTTTTTTCATGCTTTAAATAAATTATCATTATTTATTTAAAGTCAATGTTTAAGTGTGTTGCATTCTGTGTCACCTATTTATATACCAATATTTGGCCCAGAAATAGCAAAAGAGTAATTTTGTATTAATGTAGTATAATACAAAATATTAATGGTATTAATGGTTTTTAAGATTTTGTCATGTTTAGAATTTTCTGATTTTATTACAATTTTTTTTTTTTTAATGTTTTTTTTTTGCTACGTGGATGCGATATTTTGCTGTCAGCCAACTAATGGTGCTCCGGACATCTGAAAAAGTTGTACAGCACCTTTAATGAGTCAGTTGCAGACTTGCAGTTGCGATTGTAGTTGGACATTTCTCGGCACTTTGCCCAAATGCTTCTGGTGGCACCAAAATAAATAGCAGCAAACGGTCTGGCCAGTAAGGAATTGAACATGTTGCTCACCCATGTGGTATGCACCCTAAGCACCTAACTACAGGGTCAACCTTATGCTTTTTCCCAGCTGGTATCTTTTTGTAAGCTGCATTTTTCAGGGAAGACATTTTGAATCAGGAAAGGCTGACACGAATATTTTTCAACCTCTGTAGTTAGTTGAAATCTGAGCATCTGCTTAGATCAGCATCAGAAAAATCCTATCAGAGAATTTTCTCTCTTGCTGTTACAGATGGCAAACACTTTATTTCGTTACAGCAAAAACGCATTTTTTTTCCCCATAAACCCTAACCCTACACACCCTGCACCAAAAATGCTTGCACATCCAATTTACTGACATACCTTGCTTCCATGCACTAGTTCCTCTACAAAAGTACATGTATCTCTGATATCTATACCCTAGTGTCAACCACCTAAATGAGTTTTGCACTTCCACAATAAAAAATTGTCTAACGGCTGAGACTTTTGGAGTGAGTGCAGCTATAATGTGCCTGCAAATGAGCTCACAAATCTCTTAGGCCACAGTCCTGTATCTGTGAGACTGCATAGGAATGGTTTGCAGAATATGTCCGTTCACGACCAGTATGTTATATAAAGAGTGGGTTTCCAGGGTGTGGAGATGTAAAATGTGACTAACTGTGTTATGCATTATAAGTAGGATCCCTTGAGCTTTTGCTCAATTACATCCAACAACCAGCACCATTTGTGACCATATTTCAAACCTGAAATTGTTGGATTTGACTTTTTCATCACAGTTCTCTGATAAAATGAGCTTCTGCAGGCTTGCTTTTAACTCACTTGAACCTCTGTCATAGTGAAGGACAACAAGGGAAATTATGTAATAGGCTTGGCAGAGGCAAAGTGAAGGGGTAATGACAGAGGCACAAGCAGATGTACCTTCCTCTACCTTTCTTCCTCTTTTGGGTCTTTTTAACCACTTCACATCTATGCTCTCGTACCTATCCTTAGTGCAGACAAAATGCTGCCACGCTCTTTATGTGTGAGAGAGGGCTCCATTCTGAGCCATTATTTCACTCTCTTGTTTAACTCCGTTCTTTTTTGTCACAGCTTCCAATCAGGGTCCCTCTTTCTACTAGATGACTGGAAAAGGCTGCTCATTTCTTCAAAGCCACATGCATAGCTAACATGCTGAAATATTAATAGCGGTTCATTTCAAATAGAGGATGAGGCATTTTTGCTTTTCTTGCAGCAGGTCTTATAGTCGCCTTTCTACCGATAGCCTTCCAAAGATCAGCAAATCAGATATCTTCTAAGACTGGATCATGTTCCAGTTCCAGATGATTTTTTCCAATCATTTTCCCATTTTTGTGATAACTGTCAACAGGAATGTCCTATCTGCCGATAAATCACTTTGATTTCTCTTTTTAAAATGGCAAAAGGAGAAGCAGGGCCCCATTCACACTTATTTTGCAGTATCACCTCCGTTTTTCATCTTTGCAGTGACAGGTGGTTCAGAGTGAAACAAGAGATTCAACCACAGCATTGGGAGAACCAGTGGCAAAAAAAGTGGCTAATTACTATAAACACCCTCTGTAGTCACACCTGAAGCTCAGATATCTATGTGACTTTGTGCTTTCCAACAAATGTTCATTATTTCTCTTGTTCCAGTGATAATGATGCACTTTATCAGTCTGTCCCTCATTTTCATCACCACATGTTTTTTTTTAAAGCACATCCATAGTACTAAGTAAACACTTTATCTCTTTAATAAGCTACTTATTCACAAAAGGTCAACACAGTAGGCGACGCCCACATTTTTGAGACCAGATGTCCTTCCTGATGCCGTCCCAAAGAGATTTGTGTGTCCTTTGGGGATCTTTCACTCTTTTGGTGAACGTGTAAACCACTACACTATGGAACCGCTCATGCTACCAAAGGTTTCAATGTGATCATTGCACAGAGTGTTTTCCATATTTCTCACAGAATACATTCCCAGTTCATTTATCAGACATTTTAAAGTACTAATGATTTTTTAATGCGGTGCCTCCTGGTACAAGTATGTTGGATCCTAAAATGTGATGAACTAGCAATGCCAATTTCATAAATCCTCAGCTTTAACAAAGTCATAAACTGCAGTGTTATGTTCCCAATAGACTTTTCCAAACCATACATGAAATATTAATGAATTCCTGGTGAACGGGACTGCTCACTAAAACTATGCCACACATGTCAAACTGAAGACCAAACCTGGCCCTTGTTATACTGAATCCCGCCAAAATAATTTATTCCTTATGCTTGTTTGATTACTTGTATGTATATTGTGCAGCTGTTTTGGAAAACAGTTTAAAAAGATATAAACTACTGTGAAAAAAAGAAAAAATGGAGTTGGAAAAAAATGGAACTGGAAAGAAAATTTAAAAAAAGAGAGAGTCACCATACTAGTAGAGGTTGTGCCATAAGTAGCTGATATGCACTATATGTATATGTCAGCATCCAAAATATTTTCAGCTGATGGGGACTGCTAATTCATCTCTAGCGAGATACTGATAGTAAATAAAAACAAGATCAAAACCAGAACTTGCAAGCAGTGTCTGAATGAATTACAAAATGAAGCGGGCACGCATAAATGTCTACATAGATTCAGCTTATCTTAAATTATTAACCATGTAGGTAAGTTGTTTGAATTTACTTCCCGGACAGTGTACATACACCGAAACCTACAGCAAACTGTGGATAAGACAGGGTTTGGCTGCTGTCAGTTGTCATTGTTGACAGCTTTGTAGAAGAGAACAGGCAGACTATGGAGCCTGATTGACAAGCAGCGTCTATACAGCTCTTTTTATCCCATCAAGTTGTGAAATGTTATTATTGATTGGCTCTGAAGTAGGTTTTCTCTCCTCTTTTGTCTACTTATAATGCACGCATCTGTATGAAGGCAGACTTATCAAACAAAGCCCGGAGCTATTATTTGTGAAATTGGATTCCAAGTGTGGATGCAGAAAATAGTCAAATAAATTTTTGTTCCTCTTATAAAGTCTTACTGGAACATGAAAAAAGCAAAAATTCAAACAAGCAGTATGCTCTGGGGCAAAAGTGGGAGATGGCCAGTCTTTGGGACTTAATCGGTCTACAAAAATTATTGTGACTGCTCTATGTTTCTAGAAAATAGGATTTCAAATATTAACTTTTCTGAAGTTCGCAAGTCCTCTGAACTAAATTTTCCAACAAAAGCATTTTCATTGTCTTAATGATTTATAGTGTTTCCTGGGCATGTACATGTTCCTGTGTATTGTATCATGACATTTTTTGGTCTGTGCCACCAAAGTGAACTGTGGCCCTAAGCAGCTTTCAGGCCGCTGCTATAGTAATTGCATCACTCTACCTCATTCAGGGTTCCGTTGTATCTGCAATAAATGAATAAATAAATAATTTAAAAAATCATACAAAAAAGTAGACGGTGTATGAAATCTACCTTATTTGACACAATATGATGACTTCTGTGTGATCTTTCAATATGCACCTACTGTAATACACCCAATATTCACAAAAATGTTGCACTAGCTATTTAGGAATTACAGCAATTTTTACACAAAGTCCCCCATTTTCAGAGGCCCGAAAGTAATTGGACAACCTAACATAATGTTAAATATGATTGTTTTAAATAGTTGGATGAAAATCCTTTTCAGCGAATGAATGACTATGTGAAGTCTGGAACCCATGAACATCACCAAATGCTGTGTTTCCTCCCTTAAAATGCTTTGCTGGACCCGCCTTCAGTTGCTGCTTGTTTGTGTGTCTGTCTGCTTTCAGTTTTGCCTTCAGTAGCTGAAATCATGCTCTATTAGGTTGAGATCAGGTGACTGACTTAGCCCATCTGTCTGGCACAAGTTAGTCTTGTTTTTTTCTGTATTTTCCAGAACTGTGCAGGCACTTTTACATGTTTTCTAGCAAAGTCTAATCTGGCCCTTCCTGTTACTGAGTGTAACCAGTGGCTTACAGCTCATTTACACCT
The DNA here is from genome assembly GCA_015108635.1 of Andinoacara biseriatus. Taxonomy (NCBI): domain Eukaryota; kingdom Metazoa; phylum Chordata; class Actinopteri; order Cichliformes; family Cichlidae; genus Andinoacara; species Andinoacara biseriatus. Next base: position 29,845 of record VUQJ01001966.1, on the reverse strand, counting down.
TTGTATTTATATTCAAGCTGTCTCTTGATTGTAAACTTTGATAGTGACACTCCTCAAAAGTATTCTTGACTGGGGTAGATGCTATGAAGAGGATTTTCTTAACAAAGCAAAGAAATCTGCCATCATCTACTTTAGTTGTCCTCTGTGGTCATTCAGGCCTTTTGGTATTGCTGAGCTGGCCAATGCATTCATTCTAAGAATGCACCTGATTGGTGATTTGGCCAATCTTAAAGTCTTTTCTGTCTTTCTGATTTATTTTGTTTTTTCAGTCTAATCATAGCCTCCTTCACTTGTGTCAGCATCTTTGAGCCTCCCATTGCGTGCTACCAAATGCAAGTTTAACCCTTGGAATTGACTCCAAAACTTTTATCACCTTAATTAGTCATGGAACACCAAAGTAACAGGTGTCACCTGACCATGAAACTACTTGTCAGTAATTTGTGCAATTACTTTTGCAATTCCTAAATAGTTAATGCAAAAACTTTTGTTAAAACCCTTGAATTAAATCTGTAAGCGTGGATTTCAATCACATCTTGACTTTTTGATTTAAAATCCACTGTTGTGGAGTTCACAGGCAACATTACAATTGTGTCATTGTCAAAGTACTTATGGACCTAAGAAAAAAAAAGTTTCTTACTTTTGAGTTACTATTTACTTAACAAAGCAATGAGTGATCATGGTCCGATAATAAAAGATGGCTATTAATTGCTTGATGCAGGTGTAAGTATTAGGATACAAACAAGCTGAGATCACACTATAACAGTTTGCCTCCCATTAAGCATTCATCATATGTTTACTAAATAGGACTATGGGAAGTAGCACTATCCTCTGGCTCATCATTGTCACAGCAGGTAGATGGATGATGAGGAGCGCTCATAATTGTGAACTAATTTAATCATCTGTGGCGGCTACCCGGAACTGACTTGTGGAATGAGGCACACCAGAGACTGATGTTTTGAGACTGTTTGTCGTCATCCTTCTCTTTCTCTTTTAATTGCTTTCTCTCTTTTTTTAAGACACTATTGATAGACATCTTGGAGGATCTGGTTAATGCTGACTATGATATATTCTATATGCATTATGCACCTTCAGAAGGTTCCATATGTTAGGCTACAAACTTAGAAATCCTTCATCTAACTAACTATGACTCAAATTTTTTGAATGGTGTGGAAAACACTATGGGTTATTTCAGATCATAAATAAATGTTCTCAGACTGTTTTCACGTTTACAGTGCCTGGATTCAGCATGCAATAAGTAAACTAAGATAGATCAGAAGGTTTTTAAAGTGGAGTGTGACAAACTAAATTTGGTCCCATATACTGCATCTGCATTTACATATGTCTTCAAGTTTTACTGCTGATCCACAACACATTCCTGCTACAGTCTGACACTTCTCCTTCTGTATCAGGAAAGGCTCTTTTTTTGTTTGTTTTTCCTTTTTTAATTTTTTCCTGCATGTTTTTGGACACAGACATATTATTATTATTATTATTATTATTATTATTATTATTATTATTATTATTATTATTATTAATAATAATAATAATAATAAAATGCTTTCTTGTTCCCAGGTGTGTCACTAGCGAATCTTACACAACTGTTTCTCTGTTCCTGGGCCCGGGGGTTATCATCAATTCAAGATGAGCTTCAATACCTCCCCCTGCTGGATGTAAAACAAAGTGAACACTTTTCCCTCCGAGGAGGTGCTTTAAAGCTGTGGTGGTGGGTCAAATAGACCTCAGTAGACACGGCACCAGTAGGACAAAATGAGGGGGGATGAATTAAAACAAAGCAGACCTTCCATTCAGTTTAGACATATATTCCATTTGGCTGATAATTTATTAAAATAACAGATTATACTTACTGTCTGAAAACAAAGCTGTAGAAGGTTCAAGTCATTATGAAGAGATCATTTCTCCTCTCGCTCTGCTCTCTGCTCGGCGAACAGAATGACTTGCCCGGCTGCCACCACCGGACGTCTTCCTGCCAGTGGAGGTTAGAATAGCAGGTATACTGGGAGCTTTGTGATCACATTCAACAGTGATCAGCTCCACTGGGCATACCACTGAGCATCTGGCGGTCCGTCATTATGCACTGCATCTGAAGTGCTACTTCCTCGGTTATGACTCACACAAGGGACGGCAGATGATTTTTATGATTACAAAATCATAGTCATGCATCGTTTGGTTAAGCTCCCAATACCATGGTACACAATCTTCCTGCTGTTATTTGTGCAATTGTGAAAATATATGTATGTGTGTGGGCGAATTCTTGTTTTTATATGTGGATACCTGTGCCTCAACAGATGTTGATGCACACACAGATGTTTTTAAGTGACCTGCTATATCTGTATGTTTCTGGGATATTGTATGGGAGGGTTTCTTTGTGTGTAGTGTGTCTACAATGCTGGCGAGTTGCAGGTGTGTGGTATGTGTGCATGTATGAATGGAAGGGTAGGGGCACAGGTAGACAGAGGGATGCTCTGTTGCGTTCACATAAGTCCGGCCGGGGTGCGGAAATATGGTTCTTGGCAACATACATGTAACATGTGTGCCTGGCAGGTGGTTTGTGACACACCAATGGTGTGTGCCAGTTAGTAGCACCAGGCACTAGAGGGGAGCCATGCCAATCTCATGCCAACACTATGGGGCACTTTCAGGGCAGAGAAACAGCCACTAGAAGGTAGAAGTGAATGTCCTTCACTCATCCAGACAGACATTTAGGAAGCGTATTTAATCAAATCCAAACACTTTCGAGCCAGTTGAGGTTTACATTTTTGAAAATCCACGTACCTCTTTGTATCAGGTTTGTGTATTTGCTTTCCTCAGTTGACTAATAAAGGCTTAGTGAGGTACAACTCAACTGTGTTATAACACAACACTAAGGGCTTGTCCCTGTTTCGGGATATGTAAGTGTCTCTATTTGTGTGACGGTGTGTATGTGTGTTTTCTAGTTTCCTGTGGTGCATTGGGAGGCAAAGCAGTGTCTAGTTTGGTGCACGTACCGTGTTCTCATTACCGCTAACAGCCTTGAGCCGGCCTCGTCATTAGAGGGAATTATTCTCAATCCAATCACCTATCAGTTACGCTACGCTACAGAGGCCCACAATCTGTCCTCATCCGATGGCTGAGATTTCTATGTGATGTCTCCTGAATTGCAAAGGACGAACAGTGAGACAAGAAGAGGAAGAAGGAAAATGGAGAGTGCAAGAATGACACATAATAGCTGCTGGTCAGATTGCAGCTCATCTAGTGGAGCAGAGACCAAATTTTATTTTAAGCATCTAAAATCAAACCGATCAAATTCTGTTTGTGAAATACTATAAATACAATTTGTAACGCCACTGCGGGGTAGTGGTATTGGTCACTGGTTAAAACTAAAACAATCCCAGTTGTGTTTCTTGCAGGGGTGATGTCACAATACATTGTTTACAGCAATATTCTTAATTTAGTGATAATCTGCATGATTTTTACTTATCAAGGCTTCTATAAGTTTAGACACGTATATCAAGTGATTGTTACCTGACAGAAATCCAAACAACACAAACCCACAGATTTAAAAGTATTGTTTACATGGATGAGCCCTAAATAAACATTTATTGGCGAAATTTAGAAAGTATATTGTAGTGACTGGGCAGACCGCTTGTCCCATACAAGGCAATTTACAAAAGCTGCATCAAAATGATATATTGCCAATCTACTCATTCATCTGAGAGGAAAGTGGTACTTTCTAACACATTATTTTTGAAGACAGCCAGAGCAAGTTATTCTGCTGGGCAGTTTTTCAGTATATCTAAAAAATGTATAAAGTGTATCGAGGAAAATGTATAAATGCAGGGGTATACCCTGGAGTTAGGAGACAATATTCTCATGGTCAGACATCTGCAACACCCCTACAGAGTGCAAAAGATTCAACTGGCAGTGAGAGTGAGACGGCTCACATATGACTTTGCCTGATTTTTAAATGTGTGTCCTTCAGTGAATGGGAAGGACGGAGTTGTGGATAATTTGTTGGCAGTAATACAGAGGCCTAGAACAGACAAAACATGGAGCAGATTGACAATGCGAGGATGAAATAAAACTAGCCATCACTATTGTTATTTATTCATACATATTATTCTCATGTGAAAAAAAATTGCTCCTCACCATTGATTTCCATCTGTGTTTTAGTAAATCTTCAAATCTCTCTATTCTTCTTACCTCCTAGTGCTTTTCTATTCTCCCACCAGCCCATCTCTGCATGTCAGTTTCCTTGTGTCAGTGGTGGTGGTGGCTGTGCAGGTAGGGAATATGAATTACCTTGCAGGCAGGCGGTGTTCTGCTTGGAAGACTGCTGTCAGCATGGTGAGAATGGATGAGGAGAGACAGGAGAGAGATGAGACTGACAGCTCCAGCCAACCTTCATCCATCCATCCACTCCCCCCCCCTCCTCCCCGTTTCCTCTTTTGCATGCTCCTTCCACGCCTCCCCTAAACTCCACCACTTTTCTGGTTAAAAATAGAATACAAAATGCAAAGCCTAAAGTGCCACATGGGAAAACTGATCAGACGCATCAAATTCTAACTACAGTATAATGCCTTACCTCATTTTGAAGCAACTGATCAATTATGGACCAAATATAGGTCTCTAGAGAACTTGAAGGTGCTGCTCAGTCCTCAACACCTATGTAAAAAAATGCATTCTAACTTGCTGGTGTTTTGCATAAAAATAGCCATACTGGGTTTCATCTGGGGCTTTTCTTTCTCCAAATTTTTTTAGACCGCTAGTCTCAATGTTGACTATCCATAACGTACGGTCAACTATATTCTCTGTAAAACAAGGCAGCTATTTACACAAAGAAATCTTTGCACATTTTAATAAAATATCCAAACAAAATATATACTGCAAACTTTGAAGTAATTTTATCAGTGACATAGTGAGGGAATTATGGAGGGAATTGATGGGGAGTACAATTGCCACCACAGAAGATGAAATATAGGTTCATCCACAGATTCCTGCCATTCTTTTCTTGCATAACGTGACATGACTCCCAGCATCATACTGCACTGAGCAGCCTCAGTCGAATTAGCCAACTGACTAATCTACAGGATTGTGTAAGAGTACAGGCTGTAGTGGAGGTCCCTGAAGTGCAAATGAAGTTGATTATTGTGTTTTGTCCTGGTTGAAGTGCTGCTTCATCACTTCATCCCCATTGTTATACCAAATTTATACTCAGAGGTTAAAACATCAACATTATTTTATACAGCAGGGATCTACTGAAAGAACGAAAACCTTTTCTTTAGAAAGGTTCTTTAGAATAAAGCTGAAATATCGTTATGCTATATATATTTTTTAACAATAGTTTTAACCTTTTTATGTCTTGGTCCATTTTCATTTGTCCCTCTTCCCGTTCTGTCTCTGTGTCCTCAATGTGACTCTGGTGCCAATAAGCTGAAGCTGAGGTATCAGACAGAGCACCCATGCAGGGATCCATTAGGCAAAAACCAATTTCACACAGAGCCAATTTCATAAATATGGAGTATGAGCCCACCTTTAGTTGTGCTTGACTAGCTTTCAGAGGAATACACAAAACCATAAACAACCAGCCTGCGCCTGAGCACTCCTTTTAAATGATAGCTGGAGTGTGGCGTAGACCTAAGCACATTATGTTGTAATTTTAACAGTTTAATGAGGAACACATGAATAACTCTTTCATTCTAAATCCAAACAACCCTAATGGAGGATTTGTGATTAGTTAGAGCAATTTACAACTGCCCAATAATTATATTAATTCAATGTGTTGGTGCAAATTTCTGCAAAAGCACTTTTTTAATCGCTTCCCCTCTAAGTCTGGTTACTATATAACATATTCAGATTAGTACATTTACATAAGCTTTGCCTCCTAACCAACCTGGCTAACCTTTATCTCTCCAGATCATTGCATATCTATCCATAAAATATATTTCTGCCTTCACATTGCCATACCCTCATTAATACATTTATATACCAGAAGTGGCAGAGAGCTGTGCAACACCTGTTGAGCACGTTATTCATTGTTGAATACAGTGGCTGGATGAATCATTTTCAGATGCACTGTTATACTATAGGGCAGCTTCCTGGTAAATCAGAGACAGAGGTAGACTTGCACTTCCCACATTTTGTTACTATAAATTCTTCCATCATGGACAAAAGTCATTTTAAAATTGTAACTCACAAAAAGGTGACTATCCAAAAGTTAGATATTATGCTTTAAGAGAGCCAGAAATTATAAGGGGGTGATGAGGTAAATAGAGGAGCTCATCACTCATCTCTTTTTATAGAAGGAGGTTCAGCACAGAAAGGGTAATTTTGAGAGTTTAACACAGATAATTGGGGGGGAAACGCTATAGCTGTGGACAGCCAGATTTAAGACTTGGATTGGAAATTATCCAACACACTGAGGAACATGTATAAATTCTATAAAACACACCTACTGACCTACTATTGTGGCTGTTACAAGTTTTGGGTAACAGTGTAATCTATTTGAGCGATGCACTGTAATAACAAAATGCATATAAAATTACGTGCACGCCAACAGAGTAGAAAACGTCGGCAGAACACAGCACTGGGAATGAACAATGGAAGACTCAGATAATAAATATATACACTAGAGGTAATGAAGGGAGAAGAAATAGGTGGGGGCATAGCTGGGGCTGGTGACTGAAGATGAGACAAGGGAAGTAGAACTAAATACAAAGCACAAGAGGCGAGAGGCTTTCAAAATAAGACAGGAAATAACTAATACTGGGGCCAGGAGTAAGACATATGAACTTGACACAGAGGCAGAAGATAAACAATACAGAGAAGAAATAGCAAGACAGAATGGGAATACAAAAGGGAACAACCTATCCACAGGATATCAAGAACAAAGGATTACACACTGAGGTGCTGCGACTAACTAGACACAAAACACATAAGAAATCAAACACAGAATCAAAGACTATAAATCAGACAGGAATGCATAAGGACTCAGGAAATACAATATAAACTGAAACCATGAACAGAACTAGATAAGAACCCAACACCTAGGAATATAAATATAAAGGAACCAACCAGGATTTATTATAATAAGACAGAAAACTGAAAACTCTGGGTGCTAGACCCAGGGACCATGACAAATACACTCACCAGCCACTTTGGTAAAGCACACCTAAGATGGGCTACGGCAGCAGAGGACCACACTGGTTGTCACTTCTGTCAGCTAAGAACAAGAAACTGAAGCTCCAGTTTGCGCAGGCTCACCAAAATAGGACAATAGAAGACAGAAAACGTGCTACTTGGTCTGGTGAGTCTTGATTTCCACTGAGACATTCAGATGGTAGATCAATCTTACCTTGCATCACCAATTAACGGCGGTGGTGGTGGTATAATGGTGTGGGGGATATTTTATTGGCACACTTTGGGCCCTTTATAACCAAGTGAGCATTATTTAAATGCCACATCCTATCTGAGTATTGTTGCTGACCATATCCATCCCTTTATGACCAGAGTGTATCCATCTATTATCCATCTGATGGCTGTTTCCAGCTGGATAGCACAATCCTTTGCAGTTGAGTCATACCCTAATAGCACCAGTGGTAAATTGTGAGTTTAAAACCTTTACCCAACCCCATTTCCTCCAAGTCACTGTTCCTAGAACAAAAAGAGAATCACTGCAGTTTAAAAAAAAAAAAAATGCTGTTCTCCATCATTTTATTTAGCGTAACATTTCATGAAATTAATGTCATGGTTGTTTTGAATGTCAGGTATTTTTATTACATGACATAAGATTCATATATTTAATACCCCCAAGACAATGGAAATGTCATAATATGGAACGTATTGATGAAATTAGTTGAATAATGTCAATTTATTTTAATACAGTCAGTAATTTGTTGTTGTAATTCTGACATTTTGAGTTGATAGAAAAAAAACGAAAATCATTCATCCACCTGAACACCAGCTATTGTCAGAGGCTCTGTGAGACGCTAACACCACATTCACAGAGTTGATGTTTGATGGGCAGTGTGTGTGTGCGTGCGTTCGTGTGTGTGTGTGTGTGTGTGAGCGCGCGCACGCACACGCGTACAGTGCTATGCTTCTGCTCCTCACAGCTATAGCAGGCACGCCAGTAATGTGACTTTTACTGGCCACTTTGTGATCTTATACTGAGACATTATCAACAGCAGCACCAAAACAATGTGTACAAAAGCTTAATGTCTTGAGAAAAGTAGGCTTTACCCAAAACATCACAAGATACCCAATTTTTCAGGAATTTTGTGATTGTTGCTGTTCTTGGATAGTCTCAAATCCAGATGGTATGTGACACTGCCACTACAGGAGTACTGCCTGTAAGAGTTTTGGGAGGAAAATTAGAACTCACAATAAGGTAAAAACTACCTACCTAACAAAAACCACACACACACACAAAAAAAAACCACACAGTAGAGTGGAGCACAGTTCTCCTTACTAGGAACCCGGGAAAAGGAAATTTTAGTTTCATAGTCCAGGAGCTATTTTCTTCAAAATGAACTTCTGAGCCCTGAAAAGAATAAAAATGTGTGAAATTTTAACAGCTCAAGAATTCCTTATGACTGTTGTGTATCGTAGAGATCCTGAAACATCAAGGTGAGCCGGAACATTTGGGAAAGCTTCATGTTTGAAGCTTGCGGACTCTCAGACTGACCTCACTCGTTTCCATTCTCTTTTAAACATAAACTGCAAAATATCTGTGTGAACCTGCAGCCATCCCTGTTTGGCAGCTATTGAGCCTTCAAATAGACTCCTTTCCTCCACAAAGCACTTCTGTGTTTAGAATGGCTTGGTGGTCAGACTCAGCTTGAATAAACCCAGCTCATATCCAAAGCTCTTCAGCGGCATTCAAAGGTGATTGCTCACTTTCTTTCTGTTCCAAAACTCATTACAGATTTCCTTGACCTCTTGTATGATTTGTGAAATAGAAATCTGTGCAGAGGAGCTGTAATTATGAACTCCTGTTACCATGTCGCTAAAGTAGTGTTAATTGATACACAAATTTAGTACATCTTAAAACATCCAGCCATCCATTTTCTTCCACTTATCCAATTCAGGGTCACGGAGTGGGGCAGGAGCCTATCCCAGCTGTCACAGGGAGAGTGGCAGCATACACCGTGGCTCTAGTACCACCAGTTAACCTGGAC
>VUQJ01001965.1:29565-53081 GCA_015108635.1 Andinoacara biseriatus | reverse complement strand
CTGGCAGGTGCTCCATCTGGTGACTCCATCGTCTTGCTGGGGGACTTCAACGCTCATGTGGGCAATGACAGTGAGACTTGGAGGGGCGTGATGCCTCCTGACCGCCTCTTGGGTGAGGTGTTCCGGGCATGTCCCACTGGGAGGAGGCCCCGGGGTAGACCCAGAACACGCTGGAGAGATTATATCTCTCGGCTGGCCGGGGAACGCCTTGGGGTCACTCCCGATGAGCTGGTGGAGGTGGCTGGAGAGAGGGAAGTCTGGGCTTCTCTGCTTAGGCTCCTGCCCCCGCGACCCGGCCTCGGATAAGCGGAAGAAAATGGATGGCTGGATGGATGGATGGACCTTTAAGACACCAGGAGGATGATTAAAAGATGATTTAAATATCACTATATGGTAACTATGAGTTTAGCACCTACTGCATGCTGGTATACACTGGGCAGTCAAATTATTAGGTACACCTCGGTTGGACTGTATTCAGAACTGCCTTAATTCTTCATGGCATAGAGTCAACAAGGTGCTGGAAACATTCCACCACATCCCAATTTGAGCACAGAGATTATCTGATCTTTTTGACATGGTGCATAATTCTGCCGGAATCAGCTGACAGATGATGGGCACACTGTGGTCATAAAGGGATGGACATTGTTGGTAACAGTATTCAGTAAGGCTGTTGCATTTAAATGATGCTCAGTTGGTACTTAAGGGTCCAGAGTGTGCCATGAAAATATTCCACAACATCACAACACCAGCAGCAGCCTTTAGTGTTGATACAGATCCATGCTTTCATGCTGATTACACCAGTTTCTGCCCATCTGAATGTTGCAGCAGACACAAGCATCAACAATTTTGTTGAGCCTGTGTAAATTGTAGCGTCACCTTCTGATTTTTGGCTGACAGTAGTGGCACGCAGAGTGGTCTTCTGCTGTTGAAGCCCATCTGCTTCAAGAAGTATTTTGTGTTCAGGGATGCTCTTCTGTATGCCTGTAACCAGTGGTTATTTGAGTTACTGTTGCCTTTCTATCAGCTCAAAGATGTTTGGCCCTTCTCCGCTGATCGGTGATCTCAGCAAGGTATTTTCTTACAGAAAACTGTTGCTCACGGATATTTTCTCTTTTTCAGACCATTTTCTGTAAAACCTAGAGATGGTTGTGTGGGAAAATCCCAGCAGATCAGCTGTTTCTGAAGTACTCAGATCACTTATTCATGTTAATAAGCAGCCAAATAGGTGTACTCAATGAAGTGATTGTTAGTGATTCTGTGACTATTAAATGCGGAATCTCTATCTGGATAGAATAGAATTTTACTGAATACTCAAATATTTGGTTAAATCCTTAGCCGTGGATCTGTCACATCCCACACATTCAAAAGCATCTTTAATAATACACAAGACTTTTAGAAATAATGAAAAGAAAGCAGACTTAGAAATTAACCATGGACTGCACTACATGATCTGAAAATTAGAGTGTATTAAAGCTCATTGTGTAGATGGCCGTCCACAAATCCAGTACTACCATCCTAAAAGATCCTGCCTCAGCCATTGTTTTGGAGTATTCTGCTTTACAGTACAGGTGCTCAGAAATATTTTCTGGATGTACTGTTTTTTGTTTCAGCTTGCCTTTTCTTTTGTGCACATATTGAAAGAAAATGTCTACATATTGTTTCACTTTGAAAAACAGCAGGAAAAGAAGCTGCAATGATGTGTATTCAGCTCTTGTCGCAGTTAACATATTGGGCTCTATTTTTGTGTGGGTGCACTGAGTTTCTGTCTTCTCCTGGGCTACTCATTTGTATATTACAGTACATTTCATATCACCAGAGCAGATTTTTCACTGTCGTTGTATTGGCAACTTTAAATCAATATGTCGTATAAAATTGCGCAGTGCCACTCACAAAGGATATAGTGCCAGCCATAAACTGAAAAAGTAAATTCTTTAATCGAGACATTCAAGGCAACATATTGGGCTGCTGTAGGTTCACAGCTGCAACCCTGCATGTTCTAGGCCATTAGTTTTGTCATAGAAAACTCAGTTTCGGTCTAAAACAGTCAGTGCACCATGGCAGAGAAAGCATTGCTGTTAATGGCAAGAGTGGATGTGATTTACCATGACTTCCCATATGTGCTGTCTCCCCCTCCATACATGTACACTGTGTACAGAGAATAATTCCTGTCTGCACAGTGGCAAAGAAGATGGGAAAAGTGTGCCCAACACAGTTTACTATCAGTATACTGGACAAAATTCCTGCATTCACACAGAAATGAACCTTTTAAGTTAAGCTATTTGAGATATGAGCCTCAAAAAAAAAAGCCACTGCAAAGGGGTTGTAAGATCTAAGCAACAGATGATGATAACAAAACACAAAAGCACAAAAGCACTGCTCTTGCCATTGTCATATAACATTCTGGAGTGCTTGGTTCAAGACTAATCATCTAAACTGCCTCAACATCTACAATACCAGCCAGAAACAAACTTTAAGAACAGACAGTGACTGTCTGTGAGAACAGGAGTGACTGGTATATTTGCCCAGCAGTGCAAAAGATGCTGTTGAGTGACAGTTGGTCAAAAGATGAATCCAATTTTCTGCGAAGTGACCCTAGGGCACACTCACTGACAATACACCTATAACTGCCTTTTGAGAGGGCTCTTTTCTCATTGGTCACACAGCAAAAGCAACAAGTCAGCAGCTTCAGGATCCATTCAGCCAGAGCGCCGCTGTTTTGTCACACATTTTGACAGCACTAGAGCCTAGCACACAATCATGGTACTTACACAAGTAAATTGGAAGACTGTAAACCTGAAGCCTGCAATGATGGTTCTGATCACAGTTACATATGTAATGCACAAAGATTTCGGTTGACAACGAATGGATGTTAAGACAAATATTCTAATTCATTTGATTTTTGTTATTATAAAATTTTGGAAGCATGAACTCCTCTTAAAGTGGGCACTACAGCCTTAATAATATTTGTCTCAGAAATCCATATAACCTGTGACTGTTACTTTTGTCTTTGAAAAACAGCATATTAACTTGTTTCCTTGCACCAGTTTCATCTATCATCAGTTTTATATCACGTTTTCCTCTAAAGAGTAACACCAACAATGAGTTTCCAATTATAGAAGTCTGCTGCTTTTTAAGATCAATGAGCTCCAGTAACTGCTGACTCCTTCCAGGGGTAGCAGTACAGGATTCCAGTCCACAAAGTCATACCTCATGGTGCCAGTTCATATAAAAATGTCCTTATCCTGGTTTAGAGAAGAGTTGACCAGCAGTAACAAAAAGAACTACATTAAATTGCTGACTGACAAAGATAAAGAACAATGATTCCATCCATCCATCTATCCATCCATACCTCTTCTTCTTCTTCTTATCTGGGGCTGGGGCACGGTGCGCGGTGTCAGCAGCTTAGGCAGAGAAACCCAGATCTCCTTCTCCGCAGTCACCTCCTCCACCTTCAGTGATCAGTTGAATACTCAGCTTCTCTCTTCACCTGAGTGCCCAAAACATATGGCTGCAGATCTGCTGATACGATTATAAAATTGATCATCAACCTGCAACCTTCTGCTGCCACGTGCACTTACAGTATGCACATCATTATGTTTGAAAATGGTGTTCAAACTGTGATTTGCACAGAAGTCCAGCAACAGAACACCACTTGGGTTCAGATCAGGCAGGCTGTTCCTCCCAGGTCACACTGTCAACGCACGTGAGCGTTGAAGCATAAACGACAGTCGGTACCCGTTCCTTTGCCCAAAGGGGCAAGGAAACAACCCTGCAGTAAAAGATCATACATTAATTATGTAGTAATCTGTACATTCATACAAAACATCTCTGATCCAGGAGTACTGTTTTGTGCCACTACATCAAAAAACATCTTACTGGTCACACCACTCTTTGACCACTAAATACTTTCCCTGTTCCACTGTTGTTTAACCCTTTATAGGGCACTCATTGAAATACTTTGTAATTGAAAATTTCAACCTAAGAGTGTTATTGGCATAACAAGACTTAATTACTTTTGGGATATTTTTCAGAATGTTTCATTTTCATGTACAAAATCAAGGTCAGTGAAGTTACCATATTTGGTTCCCTGCCTGTGAGTGGAAAACATACACATTATGACTTTAAACAACGTAAGGCCATTTCTTCATGATCACATTCTTCAAGACCACATGCTTCTTAACCTCACTGAGGGACAAGAAGGGCATCATATATAACGTTTGTGTATGTCACTTGTCCTATAAAGGGTTAAAATGTTATGAAGTTTATTTATTTGAGTTTCAGTGTTTGCCATCATTCATTGCAAATAAATGGATTTACATATTTAAATTAACACCAGCGTTAACAAGCTGGCTTTTTGTTGTTGAGTCTGTTAATGTCAAGTGCATTTCTTCTGCCTGTGGAATCTGTGTGCATTCTTATGAATGTAACATCTGGTTAACATGTGTGCGTGCGTGCGTGCGTCTGTGTGCGCGCGCGTATGCACGCGCACGTGTGTGTGTGTTTGATGGAAGTATTTAGCTCTTTAATGGAGGTCAATGAAAACCTACAAGTGAGAAAACCTTTCAGAAAGAAGGCCAAGCATTCATCTCGAAGCTTTCAACCTGTCAGGTTCATGAAGCAAGCTTTATTTAAATCAATAGATCTTGATTATAAATCCTTTTCATGAGGCATAATTCTCAGCACCAGATGTTTGTTGTGAACAGCAAATTTAAAATGTTGGCACGAGTTTTAAAAGTGAATGTTTAACACCACAGTCAGCATTGTGACATTATTAACTCTTTCCAGTTGTGGTGCAACATCAGCAGTTGCTTCTGCTAAGGAGGCCGCTACCATGTTGAATGAACTGCATGCCCTAATGCTGTAGGATTATGTCTGTTGACATGAACGTATTCATCTGAGGAAGAGCCCTCAGGAGACTTTAAATATGTAGATCAGCTGTAGTTCGTTTTTAACCAAATGAAAAAAACACGAATCCTCCTCCCTCCTGGAATCAGCTGCAAGACGATTACTCTTATTGCTGTTCCAGGCTTTCTTTGTGCTGAAGTTTTTACATTTTAGTTGTTTTTGTATTTTATTTTTATTGCCTGTAAGTTAGTGTACCTAATTTTTGTATTTTTCTGTGTGTATTTCTGTGTGTGTTACTAGTTTATGCAACTCCGTTTATTTTCATCATTAAATAAAGGTTAAATAAAAAAATAAAAAAATAAATGAGTAAAATAATATGTAGCACATTAATCTTTAGATCATTTCACTTGTTTAATCTTTAAGAACACCTGAAGATTTGCTGAGCAGCGACAACAAGGGCAGCGTCACCTCAAGAAACTCATATTTGTGTATCATTACACAGAGCACCTCTTAAAAGTCAAGAACAATGCACTCTTGGGTTCCCTTGTTCTTCTGACTGCTCTGATAAATGAATAGATGAGGTAAGTGGTGTCAGCAGGCAAGGATAAGAGTACCTAATGTTGCAACTTAATGTTCAAGCCAGTGAATCTGCTTGCTACGTGCTCGTGTACTAAGATGAGGTTGGCTGTGAATGGTTGATAAGCGCAGATAAGCGTGTCACATACAGACGCTAATACTGTGCGCATGCGAGTGTGTGTGTGCATGTGTTTGTGTGTGTGTGTCTGTCTATTGGCCATTAAAGTGGCATGCGCATGTGTGTCATTTCTGTCAAGATTATGCATTAATTTCCTGGCTTTTAGGGATTTATTCTATAAAACGTTTTATGTTTATATTGATATTCAATGCACTGTATTGTATATAAGCCCAAAAATGTCAGGTGGCACTAAGAAGACTATTAAAAATGTTGTTTGAAGAAATTCTGTCAAGCAATTTTTATGTTCTCAGATGTCAGGGTGGCACACCTATAGACATAAGACTTTAATTTTGAAGTTTTATTTTGAAGTAATAGTAGTGAAAAGAATACTTCACCACACAAATGAACCCTTAGGGGCCTTTATGGCTGGCTGAAAAGATTTGTAGCTCTCTCTTAACTATGGATAAAAGTAGCAGAACTCAGCTTGTATGTACTCTCATACACTTTCTATGTCAGGTGGTACAACCAGTGTATAACTAGGAAAATGTTAACTTATCATAAAAACAAACTTTGTTCTATTTAAAAATGATATACGCATGCTCGTTCTACCAAACAGAAAAGTTAATACAGGTATCCAAGTAACAGCCATTAAACTGAAAATAGTTGTGAGTTAATTAAATGGATTATTTAACTAAACTAAATGTACTAAATGCACATTTTTTTGAGGTTCCTTTGTTTGTTTCTTGTGAAAACAGGCTCTGATTATCATTTGTAATGCAACATTTTAGACAATAAGCTGAAACAATAAGGTGCAAAGCGCACAACTCCCGAACCGTTAGTCATTTGTATGGGTTTGGCGCGTGTGCTGTTTCATGCACATGTGGGTGCATTTGTCTCACAATGGCCTCATTGAATGGAGCAGGCAGTCCCATATTGGACAAGTCGCTTGTGTGTACCTTATGGCTACAGGAGACACACACACATTGAAAGATGTGACAGATGGGAGTCCCACCAGTGCCCTGTGACTTGTGCATTTATTGGATGTCCCCAAGGACAACACACACACATACACATAAGCACACAAAAGTACTCAGTAAATTTTTTTTATCCTTTTTGCTGCAGTAATTGCCATTTGTGAATCTCCATAATGGTTAGGAGTGGTGTGTACACATGTCTGTATACATGTGTGTTCTCACTGATGAGAATGTTGCGCTGCTGAAAGGACACAACAAAACCTCTTCTTCCCCGGTGAGATCCAACAGTCCTGGCTTGGTTTTGGCGATTCACACAGTACTGATCCTTTCACACGTGTAATGAGAGCTCAGGAAAGATTAGTTTCCCTTCTCACAATAGTGGGAGCACCGCAGGAAACCGCTGCTGAGCTTGAAAGTAATCAAAAAAAAAGTGTGAGAATGCTGTCACTTATATTACAACCACCTTTAGTGATGGGTTTAAAACTTTGTTGCCTCAATTTTATCATTAATTCATGGAAAAATGGAAAAATTTTATCTTAAAGATACAGGCTGACAGACAACACACAAGCTACCAGAGTTAAAATTAACAAAACATTGTAGATAAGTTTTAGCTTTCATTTAATCCCTACCATACTCTCGCTTGCCGTTAATCTTGTAGGTGAAGCAGTTTTCCCGGATGGCCATGATGTAAAAATTGTAATTAATTCTACAAACTTTGTGTTGTGCATGTAGAATGTAATTTTCCAAAGCCGACTGCTAAGGAGATTTTGTATCCCCTCCTCTGCTACAACAACAGCTTAAAATATAGCTCTTCTGCTATACACTATAAGATGGAATTGGCTTTTCTGAAGTATTTTATTTATAAAGGAAAAGGGGTTATTTTGTTTATTTTATGCATATTAAATGCAAATGAAATGTTGAATTTATTGCACGGCTCTTATGAAAGTGGCACAATATGCACAGCAACATTCGACAGATTATATATAAATGTATAATGGTAAGATTGCATTTCTAAATATTTTGTAATGAGATAATGTCTAGATTATAGAGATAAAGGTCCCTTCTAAGCGCAGCAAAGTTTTATGTTCAGACTTGTGCTGGAAGGGAAGAATTACAGCTCAATTAGGTGCAATTAGAGGGAACAGAGTGACTTGGGGCCCTTTTCATATGTGATGCCAACACGTTGCTTGAATGTTTATGTAGTAAATTGCATGGTAATTAATTTTTTTTTTTACAGTCCTGCAGAGACACTAAGAAAAGATGCAAATACCACTAAGAGATTCTACGCAGGTATGCAGTACCGGGAAGAGGAGAAGCAGCTGTCTGCTGTAAAGCCGTCATTCAGAACCAGTAACGGCTGCACTTTGCGTCAGAATAGATCTGCTAACAAGAAGCAGTCTAAAACACAAGTTAATCAGTTTATAAATAGCTTTTTTTCTCATTTCAAATTGTTTCTGAATTATGACCGGAGATTTCATTTATGCTACACGAGAGCGCCAGCGCATTTACCTCCAAAACACAGTGGCTGCCAAGGGGATTGAGATTTGAGAAAGTTTGGTGATTATTTCTTTCCAGAAGTTTTGTTTTGGTGGACAGAGCCAGAGGTGGAGGTGAAGGTGGTCATCAGTTGTGTTAAGTGTAAAAAAAAAAATCTATTGCACATTGTCAAGTGCTTCTAATTTCTAGTTCTTCTAGGCATTCATGTACATCAAAATGCCAGCTGAGCAGCTAGCTGTACTTTGTGTGTTAAAGAATGATAAAAGATTTCACTGTTTTATTTCAGGTATTCTTCTTAGACACTGTCTAAATTTTAGACAGTCTGTCTGTTTCCCTGTTACAATTGTTCTGTTTTTGTAGCAGTCGTATACCATTTGTTAACTTATAACATTTGTTGCTCTGAAATATGTTCTATATTTCATTTGACGTGACTTCCAATGACAAATTATTCCTCTTGTGCCACAAAAACATTTACCGTTTGCCTTTCTTAACAGAGTATACACCAGATTTTGATGTGCAAGCTCAGCTTGTAGTCCAAGCTAAAGCTGACAGGTGGTGTTACTGACAGCAGCTGGCTCAGCTGGGCTCTGGAGATTGCACTTAACCCCAAAAATTTCTACTCCAATGCTCACTAACAGTTTTTTGGGGATTGCTTAATGGAATTTTAGTCATACACTATAGACAAAAATACTGGGCCACTTCCCCATTTCACCTACAGGAGCTGCTCAGCCATGGAAACCCATGCCATGAAGCTCCCAGTGCGCATTTTTTTGTGCTGATTTTAATGCAGAGGAGGTTTCAATCTGTGCAGTTATTGAGTCAGCAGAATGTTGGCAACTTTTATGCACTCTGTAACTTTACATGGTGTGGCTGAGTTGCTGTGGCTCCTTAACGCCTCCACTTTGCAACACAAAACATCCAGTCTGTCACAGGGCTAGCAGAGTAGCAGACAACCACTCTCACTCACATCCACACTAATTTACAATCATCACTTAATCTCACACTGAGATTTTTGTACTGTGGGAAGCACAGAGAAAGCCCACACAGGCACAGGCAGAACATGCAAATTCTGAACCTTCTGGTCACCCCAGCTGACCAAGATGTCCAGACCTAGAACGTTCTGGTTGTAAGGTGACAGTGCTAACCATTGCACCACCTTGTTGCAACTAATATATGAAAATGATACATATTAGTTTATTGCCAAAATGTCTGAGCCTGAGTAAAGCTATCCAAGTTAAGACTGTTCTTCCAAAGATGATTACGGGCAAGGAGTATTCTTTCCTCTCAGGAGCCACTCTACTAGCTGTTGTAATGACCTCTGGTCTTATTTGGAAGCAAAATTCTAAATTGGATAAACTATAATAATAAATCACTTGATAAACTGACCACATATTCATGATTAAAATACCCCCCTCCAAAAAAACCAACCAAACAAAATTTTTAGAGGACCCCCTAGCCACCCCCTCCTCCCAGCACTGAGCAGCAAACACAGCAATTCCCAGATGAGGTCAGGCAGCAGCTTCTAGCACCCAGTCTGTTGGCCCAGTGGCAGACAAATAAAGATTGAAGAGTGGGATGGAGGGTGGAGGGAAAGAAGGAAAGGTGAAAATAATCAGAGAGTGAGGAAGCATAAGAGGCATAGAGGGAGAGCAGAAAGTGGGACTTGCAGGGGCACAAGTGAGAAGACAGAAGAAACAAGTGGGACTTCTAAAGGGAAATAAAGACTAAGAAAGAAGTGTGATGCAGCTGTGCTTCCTCCAGTACTGTCTTTCTGTCTCCAGATTAATGTTTTACATCTCCACCACTATCTTTGCCAACCACAACTAATCAAGTGAAACTCCTAGTTTTGCGGAAGTCTTTCCTGCTCATCTTTTCCAGATGAACCTCAGCTGTGGCTCAAATGTGTCTCCTTGAAATTATGTACACAGTTTATGCAACTAATCTAAAACAGCTAATGTTTCTTGCTGGAAACGCAAGGCCCCCCAGATTACCTTTTTAATAACACTGCAATTTGGGAAGCTGCAATATGACAGCATGTCATTAAAAAGATGACAAAGTAGTCTATTGTGTAATTACTTCGTTTGTTAAAGTTTGGCCACTTAGTTTCAGTTAAGTAAAAGTGTTTGAGCTGCATCCTTCAGTTGACCAACTCTTACTTACAGAGTAGATTCCTCTTTTAATGAATCCAGCTGTCTACCAGCTGTCTACTCAGGTTGTCTATTTTTCTGTGTTTTACATGTGCAGCTGTTGCATTGTGTACTTTATTGTGCACTAGGCTCCGAGCACTTCCAAAACATAGGCGACCCACCTCTACTGTGCCTGAACACATCCTGTGCAGACACAGATGGAGCACTGGAGCTGCTGTTGCTCCAAAGCAGTGTTTTGTGGCAGCAGGTTAGGAAAAGCTCTTTCCTGTTTCAACATGACATGAATGCTCTCATGCACAAATGGAAATCCCTGTATTACTAATTTTCCTATTTTGGTTTGAAAGAAGATGACTGGCGTTTACACAGACCTGACCTCAGTCTAAACTTACCACCCAACACCTGAAAATCTCAAGAGTACCAGGTCTGGCACTGATTAGAAGAGGATAAGACGTTTAGGATGAGACCTGCTTTTTTGTGTTGTCGTATATAGTTTCACATGGAAAACAAGCCATATTAAATGTATCACAGAGGAGGACAGAAGTAGTAGTAATCATTAAAGCAGTGTTAGTATTTTAGTTTAGTTTCTAGTTGTTTGTGTCTGTGTGTTTCCTCTTATTGCGTCATCACTGATCTCAAAACAGTCAGGCAGGGGAGCCTCAGGCTGTTCTCTTCAGTGTTGCGTCTGGAGAGAATCTGTCTATATGTGAGTGTATAAGAAGTGTGTGTGTGTGTGTGTGTGTGTGTGTGTGTGTGTGTGTGTGTCTGTGTGTGTCTGTGTTATAGTAAACAGCTTCTCTGTGAAGAAAATAAGTTTTCACTCTCATGCATTGTCTCTTCTGTTACACAGTGATGTTTGTTTACCTGAATCTTCTTTAAGATAAACTCCCTTTCAGGACCAGTTGCCTTGAAGAACATGTTCAGTTTATTAAGTGTCTGCTGAATGCTGTTTGTGTGTGTGTCTGTGTGTGCATGGTGGAGAAAGTAAATATAGGTGTACTGCGATGATGAATATCTATGTGTCAGTGGTTATATGAAAATGATGGGTTTTTTTCTCACTTGCTCCATGAAGACTATATCAGCCTTTCCCCCTGACTTGCTGTCACTATAGTTGTCAAGATTTCCCTTATAGCATTGCCACATGTGCAGGTTAAATCACTTCACAAACAATCGGTCACCTTCAACCCATAGTTATTTGCTAAAAGTTTGCATACAGTTGTACAAAATTCATAATTTTCTGACCAAACAGGCCTACAGAACAGTTAGTGACCAACTGCCAACCACCAATCTTTGAGTGAAAAATATGTATTCTGCAACCAGTTGTGAGTGGTTGCTGACAGTCGCTGTGAATTGATTGATTGATTGCTAAAACCCCATTCACCTAGAGACTGGTTGGTAAGCCTCTGCCAACTGCTGGTCACTAGGCTAGTGAAAAGTGTGTTTTCCATGACCAGATGGTTTCTGGAAGCTACTAGTGTGAAATTGGTGGCAAGGTATACAGTGCTGCAATAAAAACCTCCTTCCGATTGCTTTGGTCGCTACCTGGTTACTGTTAGCTGGTGTTTGCCCATAGTTTTTGTGGAGAATTCTGATTTGACACTAGCAAAGTATTCGCCAAGTGGTTGTGAAACTGGAAACAGATGCCACCTGCATTCAAAGTAATAGTTGTGACTTTTGTGTTGGTTGCAGAAGTAAGGCTTAAGTTTTTACCTTGAAGTTGAGTGATCTTCATTTCTGGTTTGTGTCACACTTTTTCAAGTTTTACTACAGCTCAAAAAGTAAAATAGTGAGTGTTTGCAGACAAGTTGCATTTTTCATGCAAACTATGGGCAACTGTGGCAATCTGTTAGTGTCCAAAGCAATTGCAAGGAGGTTTCTCCACCAGCCACTAGCAACTGGTTGGGGGAATACATATGTTTCCTTGGTGATCAGTGGTTGCCAGATGGTCACTAATTGGTCTCTAGGCCTGCGTGACTGAGGACTTACAAAGGTTACATTACCTGGTTAAGGGATATTTCCTGTCATACTGCACATGGTTTTGCTCAGCAGCTTGGCTTATATCGGCAAGTACAAAAAAATAATAACAGAGAACTGCTAATATTACTCAAGGCTGGATGTGGCCCACGGGGCCTTGATTTTGACACGTGGGCTAGAGCATCTACCCCATTCCTGCACCCCTCCTGCCTACCTAGCTAGGTTCAAAGAAAAACAAAGACCCATGTCAAGCTATCAGCCAAAATTAGTTTTACTGTAAATATGCTAGGGCTGTCAGAATGGTAGAATTTCAAATTTGATACCCAGGAAAATACGTTACCATTTTTGATACACCAGGGCAAAATAATGGCAATAATAACATCAGTGACCACACTGTTTTTGTCTCACATTGTGCAAAAAAACAAACAAACAAAAAAACAGTAAGATAACTTTAACTAAGGTATATATTTATCTTAGGTAGTCCAAAAACAAATAAAGACAATATGTTTAGGGTGTCTGAGGTAGTGCTGTGCTTCTGGTGACTTAGCACCATATTCCATTGCTTATCAGACCTCTTTTTAGACACAAGCAATTGTGCTATCCTTACATTAAGAGTGTATTAACATTGCAGACAAGCAGGACTGATAATGTTTGCTGCTTGGTTCCCACATTAACTTTATCCACCTCATTATTAGCCATAGCTACTAGCCACTACCTTAATGATAAGCTAACAGAACGCTAATGTGGCTACTGGGTAATTGCTTATAGAAATGGCTAACTCTAATGTGAGCAATAGCCAGGTTGACATTTATAATAACTCTTAAAAACTTTAGTGTTCTTGAAATGGGAGCTTTACTGACCTCTCTTTAAAAAAAAAAGTGCTGTTTAGTTTTGTGATCAAACTGTTTTAGCAGCTAGTAAGGGGAACTGCTTTGTACATGCCTGACTGTAGTGGTGCTGTGTGAACAATACCAATACTGTTGCAAATGAGTATCTAATCCAATAGTAATTTTTTATTATCAGTTGCTATCTGAGTTTTGACACCCAAATACATATGCATGTCAGCGTTATATTGAAGACAGAATTGATGAGGTAATTGTACATTAACTTTCCAGCAATTTATTTCTAGTCAGTAACTTACAATTAAAACACCATCTGCTCAGCTGTGATTCATGTTATGCATGTGCTGCAGACAGTGCATTTCTGTATTACCCCAAGAGTCTCATACATTATCCATCCATCCATTCATTCATCCCATTCATCCATCCATTATCTTACTTGTTTATCCAATTTAGGTCTACGGAAGGCCTGAAGGCTATACCAGCTGTCATAGGGCAAGAGTTACGGTCTGGTGTACCTTTAATAGGCCTATAAATATTGGCTTCAGCCCCATTTTTGTTTGTTCTTTTTTTTTTAACCCAAATATGACTTTGGCATACAGAGCTACTTTATAAAGCTTGAGAAACCTGCTGTGCCTAGTAGTTACAAACTGGTTGTTAGTTATTGTTTGGGCAATCATTTTTCAGAGAGGCAAAGAAAATGATCATTTAAAAATATATCAACAGCACACTGGTTAACAAATTAAATTCACTGTAATGTTTAAATCATTTTACACAAATTTGCTTCGTGTATCTCATGTGGGGTGGATAAATGGTGCTGGGCGTGTTCATCCTGGACATGTGATAAGTGAGACACCACAGACCCGATTTTGATGAAACTCAAGGGAGCCATGCTTCATGCCGTTCTGGCATTTTCAAAATTACTATGTTTGGCCCAAGGTGGGAGCAGCAATTACCTAGCAAACATTTTAATAACCAGTCATATCTCATATACTGCTGGGGGGGAATAAAATGAACCTTGAAGCACATATCCAATTCTCCATTTCTACAAATTTGTCTCCAGGGCCAGTAGTTTGTAATATATTTGCCAGTGTTTTAAGTTGGTTTATAGCATGTTTGCTGCCAGTTTTTTTCTTTTTTAAATTCATTTACTGATCACTGCAGGGTCACCACCTTGTTTGTGATTAACAAACAGACTTGAAGCAGATTTGTTCCTGACGTGACACAAAGGGAAAGTCTCTTGCATCTTAATAGAACTGAATAAAATAGCATTCTCTTATGATCTGTCAGCTCTAAGCTTTGTGAAGTGTAGTTATCTCCTAATAGTTCAGAACAGTGGCACTAATTTTAAACAGCAAAACATGCTTTTAGTCTTCTGTAGAGATGCAAAAATGCTCTTAATGCTGCTCTGTGTTTATGTCAAAGAACACCTGCCATATAGCCTTTTATATTAATAATTCCCACAGTACTGAAGGACATTCTTACTAAGACTGTTCTTCATATTGAAATATAGGAGCAAAATGCAAATGATTTCAAAACACCACCATGCAAGTGCTCTAATCTAGTGGTTTCTAATCCTTTTAGCTTCCGTTTTGACCTCTTCATCATGCAGGTTATGGTTTTAGTGTGGATATTATATGATTTATCTTCTCAGCTTTATTGAAAGGCTCTTTAAAACCCTAAAGAGATACAAACATTTAGTATTTTACCAGAAAAAGACAACAGAAGAAAAGACCTCAGCAAGCAAAGAGATCTATAGCACCTGCTGCCCCCTCCCTTACCTACTCCTTTCTATTGATGCCCTTCTAAAAGATGAACACAATGTTGACAGTAAGTCTTTGTGTGTGTGTGTGTGTGTGTGTGTGTGTGTGTGTGTGTGTGTGTGTGTGTGTGTGTGTGTGTGTGTGTGTTTCACAGAATATCCCAGCACTGCCTTGTGGTAAAGCCCTCTACTCCTATGAGGGTAAGGAACCAGGTGACCTCCAGTTTTCCAAAGGTGACATCATCATCCTGCGACGCAAGGTGGATGACAACTGGTACCACGGGGAGCTCAACGGTTGTCATGGTTTCTTGCCTGCTAGTTACATCCAGCTGCTGCGTCCCCTGAGCCAAACGCCACCCCAGGGCAAAGCATTGTATGACTTTGAGGTCAAAGACAAAGACCAGGATAAAGACTGTCTGGCCTTCAGCAAGGTAGCACACACACTTGCACTATACACATGCTCCCCTGAGGACACAGTTTGTTTGTCTGTTTTATATCAGACAGAATAAAGTTTTTTTTTAAAAAGGTTGCATGTTTAAATCAATGAAAAGATCAGAAGGACTGATGTGTTGAGAATTTACAACAGCATAAATACTGTAGCAGAAGAAAACACTTATCTGTAGTGTTAAACCAGGCTGGTTCTTTGTAGGACACTAATAATTTATTAGCTCAGCCTCTGCTTTTCATATTGGTTCACAGAATGTAAACTGGAACATCTTCAAACAGAGAAACAAGTGCAAGCTCTTCTCAGTGAAGTCCACAGATAACAAAATTGTCTGCTGTCTCTGATAATATCAGTGCTGTTCATGAAATCTAATTGTTTGACTACTAATACTAATGTCTGTGTTACTGCTATAAAGTCATGTGATCTGCCTGAGAAAATAACTAGAATAAGCCTTACTCTTTGTGGTACCATAGTACTTTAGTTGTTGTTATTTGAAGAAACAGTAGTTGCAGTATTGCCTTATGGATTTGTACTTTTGAGTGTCAGGTTTTACTTTGTTCTCTTCATTTTAACCGTTTACACCGCTTTTAAAGCTGAAGTTTTCATTGGTGTAAGTGATTGTGTTTGATATGAGGTATTTCTACTGTGGAGACAGCAGACAAGTTGGGAGCTGCTGCACTGCAATCATTACCAGTCTCCTTGAGGATATGGCTGAAGTTGTTTTTTAACACTGACTCTCTCTCTCGCTCTCTCTCTCTCTCTCTCTCGCTCTCTCTCTCTCTCTCTCTCTCGCTCTCTCTCTCTCTCTCTCTCTCTCTCTCTCTCTCTCGGAAATGAAAATTCTGGCAACTGATATTCTCTATGCTCATCTTCAAATATTCTTCTGTTTTAATGCCAAGACAGCATTTAAACCACGATGAGACTCAAAAACTCCACAGAAATACCACTATTTATTTACTGTTGGAGTTTAATCTATTCTTTTTCATGTGGATTTGTACTTCTTTTACGCTGTGTGAGAAGTGATGCAGATTTCAGAATAAAATCCATTGTGGGATTTTGACTTGTTTGATGTGAAATTAATATTAAAAATACTTTCCAAAGCAAAGTTCAGGGAGGAAACACCATCAGAAGGCCACTGTTGCCTCTTTTCCACTGAAGCAGTACCAATGCCGGTGCCTTATCTGGAACCTGTTGTGCCACAGGTACCAAAATGTTGGCAGCAGTTGTGCATTACAAAATTTGGAGGGGCATTGCAAGAATTTTTGCTACATAACTCTGCATAAACTGAGGGTCTCTAATATGTCAAAATGTAGGCTGGCTCTTAAAATGTGCCAAGGTAGATTTGGCTCCTCAGAAGCATTAGCACAACCATCACATCAATGAAAATCAGATATATGTTACTATACCTAGTTTGGTATATGTTTCTACATGCAATGCAGCTGTGTAGTAGGGTCTTTTTTTGCTTGTGGATCCCAGATTGGTGTGTTAAAATGTCCATTAGAGATTTGAGCTTGCTCACTAATGCTTCTAATGTGCTTGTGGCTGTGCATCATCATGATTGCAAGAGAAAATTGTGCTTTTACAGAAGATGGGGAGTGTGAACTGGAAGTGCAAGAAAAAGGACACGTTAATTCTGCTCTTGTGACCAAGCAGCTTGTTAATTGGTGGAGTATCATGCTGCTGCCAGTAATGATGCCTCTGTCTTTTAATACTGTTAAGGTCACATTTAGAATTGGTATTAATTATCGTCAGGACTTACTGTCCTCACCTTTCTGTTTTGGAAAATTAATTCATACACGCGTGGGTACATTTTCTGTGTCAGACTTGTTCAGCTTAATGACCTCCATCATATATGAGGTACATAATGTGAGTAGCTGATGTCAGAATCTCACTAAAATTATACTTTGAATAGGATGGAAATGAGAAAAGACACTCAGTCCTCGAGCAGTGTGCATCCAGGTCGGGCTTGGTGTAAACAGTAATTTGTATTCTCTGTAATGTTGTGTTCCTCAGAGCTTATCATTTTTTTCCTGCTGTTACACAGGCCTCATTTGTGCTAGGACTGAAGGCTCGACACCTCCACTCTGTCTTTGCACTCTAAATGTGTCTGCAGCAAGAGAACAAGATAGTTTATTAAATTACAGTGTAATGTTCAGTCTAGTGTAGGCGTCTTAAGACCTATCACAGTAATGTAAAGCATGCGCACCTTGTTTCTGACAAACTGTTCTGTACATCCAGAAGAACAGATAACGCTGGGGCATCACATTATTTAGAATTTTAGGGTTAAACTAATCAACAGGTTAGCGAGTGAAAATCATGCAAGGCCATAATTCACACAGACACATGTGCCCCTGTGGAGTGCTATATGTGTGTTGTCATGCAGAACCACTGTGTGTGATATTGTTTTCTCAGTGTGAGAGGTAATTACTCAGTATGACTAATGCAGAGCCATTTACTAGCATTATCACTGCCGTCCCATAATGGTCTAACCAAGACCTTTATGTGAGGAGATGAGCAGCAGAGGGGAAAACATTATATATTCATTATGTTACATGTGATATTATGTACAATGTATAGATGGAAGTGTACTCAGTTATTAATAACTGATATCATAGAGGTTGATTTTCATCATTATAGGTATGAATTGTGTGCCCAACCCAAGATAACCCAAGTTATTTAGGGTTGGGCACGCAGATGCAGGGAAAAAAACAACAACAAAAAAGATGTATCAGTATTCAGCTTAACATTGTCCTAAGGCAGACATTTTAATATTTCTGCCAACTGTCATTTTTAGCTCATTTTTAGCTCACATTTTACATTTGAAATGAAAGCAGCTAAAGTCATTTGAAACCAGTAGCCTGCTTGCAGTCACTGAGTACTGAAAAGGTTTTAGAGTTTGCAGTTATTATGCAATGCCTTTCAGGATATCAGTGTACAATGTTGTACAGCCTGATCTGATTCTAAGTATGTAATTTGCTAGTTTCCAGATATATATCCAGGCGCATCAGAAAATCAGAAAAAATAAATTGTTTTATACATCAAAAATGCACTTGGCATCTTAAAAATAGTCACATTATCATTCATAAATACTTTATTTGCAAATGCAGACTAAATAAACTTTTTTTCTGCAGCACATCAGAAGTAGCTAAATATCTATTATTTGGTAAGTCTACTATACAGTGTCTACTTGTGTGTATTTGTAGTTTCACTCATTTCCTCTCTCCCCAGGATGAGGTGCTGACAGTAATCAGGCGAGTAGATGAGAACTGGGCAGAAGGCATGCTGGGAGACAAGATTGGCATCTTCCCAATTCTTTACGTGGAGGTAAAATGACAAACACAAACCACTATAGGAGCAACAGCAATGTTGCAGCATTTACTGTTACATTTATTGTCATTTGGCTTTTGAGAGACAAGGAAGAAAACATGGTTTTCTTGGATGGAAAGCTGGATGGAAGCTTCTACAGTTAGAGGTTTTCCCAGTGATTTGAATCTGTCCATTGAAAGAGTGATAAAATGTGAGGTATCCGTGCTGTTTCTTGTCTACTGTGGAAGATGCAGAAAGCTGACTGGTAGAAGCTTTCCACATCAAGGACAGTGGAAGCTGACGGGTTCAGATTTGTTAGTGAGAGGAGGATAAATCAATAGTCACCAGTGAAAAAGCTGAACATGTTTAACTAAGCTAAATTATTATTTCCAAAAACATTTGAGCTAAATTACATTTGGATCCAGTTTTATATTTTACCAAAGGTACTGCTGCTACTATAGTCATTTATTCTATTCTTTTTCAACACATTACACTTTGTTCTCTGTACTTGGTGATAGCATATCTCTTGTCTAAATTCGCTGGCAGTGGTAATGAGTAATGTATTATTTATTTTTTTGGTTTTAATAACTTCACTACCATAAGTACAGAGAAGAGGGGACACACTGAGTGTGTACTCACTTTAAAGTCAGGATGTAAGAGGATATGGTTACATGTTCTCTGTTCTCTGCTGATTAATGAAACACTGTAAAGCCTCCAGCATTAATATTAATTAACGCTGGGATTTCACTCTGATAGCAGGCAGATTGTGTGTTCATTATTCTCCATTAATCATGATGTTTTGCATTGAAATTCCACATTATGCTTCCATATCAGGATGTTAAGGCTTGACCACTTTCAGCCCAGTGACAAATTGAAAGGTCTTAGTAAGGGGCTGCGCCACCACTGCTTTGTATTGATTTGCAGTAACCCCTTCCTCTAAAACAAGGGTGTCTGTCTTATTTCAGCTCCACTGCTAGAGATTAACTGGGCCAGACAATAAAAATCATTGCACTAAAAGAAACAAAAAAAAATTCTCTTTTCGTTGAAAGAAATATGAGTACCTTTTGAAAACATTTTTTAATTTCCATTTAACAGCTTTCTTAAGATAAGTAAAATTAAACAGGTTTCACAGCAAAAATGCTGGAACACAAAAACCAAACCAAACCAACTCTTAAAAAAATTTGTGTTTAGCTGTTTGTTTTTTTAAAAAGAGGTCACTGAGTCCACAGATCTCAGGCTCAGGGGGTGGGTTCCAGAGTCCAGGGGGCCACTGTTGCAAAAGCTCTGCCTCCTTTAGTTTTCAGACTTTTATGCTGCACAGCCAGCAGGCCCTGATCACAGGAGCTCAGGGACCTGCTGGGGATGTATGGGTGTAAAAGTTCACTATTGTATGCCGGTGCTTGTCCATGCAGAGCTCTAAAAGTCAACACCATTTACTTAAAGTGAACTCTGAAGTTGATGGGGAGTCACAGTGTGACATCTGAGGACTTAGAAGACTTAGTCAAAAGCCTTACAGCAGCAACCTGCAGACATTCAAAGGAAACTTTGAACAATGAATTGCAGTAATCCAGGCATGATAAAATGAACACATGAACAACAATCTTCAATTATGAATGTGACGCAGTGGAACTTGACTTGGCTATATTTCTTAAGTGATAACAAAAAAACTCCGAAATTTCATGTGGACATCCAGAGTGAAGGCTGAGTCAAAAGTTACACCGAGGTTCCTGATGGGAGATTTCACATATGTGGCACGGGGACCTAGAGTTTCCATTACCTGAGGTACAAATCTGTCAGGGGCACAAACAAGGACTTCTGTTTTCAATTCACTGTCTTAATAAACGTTCATTCAGTCTATTGAAACTTAAAAGCACAGGTCTGTTGTTTCAGCAGATCATGTGCAATGTCTTTGTGGGCAAGAGTGCCATAAAATTCAGACCTCTGGTTTGAATTAAAATAACAGTTTAGAAAAACACTTTAAAGACATGATGCATTCTTAAAGATCTGCATGCCCCAGGGTGCAAAATAACATGAAATCTCCCAAAATTATGCTTTTCCCTTTTTTACACTTTTCAGGGCTTTCAAGTGGGTCAGATTGATCGCTTTTTCTAGGCTCATAAGTTTGATATCCCTGCATTAGGATACAAGCAGAGCCATACCATGCCAGCAAAAGCTTCCCAGCATAATAACTGTCAGATCCTTTCTCTGTGGGGATGAATGTTTCATTTTCCTTTAATTTGTCACTTCTCTGTATCTAGAGGAAAGCACAACCAAAACACATAAATACCCCCAAAAAAGCAAACATGTTTTGTAATGCTATTTGAAACTTGGCTGAAATGGAGTTTCCTTTAAGGGATTTTCTCTCAGTAAAAGGCTAAAAACACCCCAAACATTTTACCTTCTTTCATAGTGCCACGGCTGTCAAGAGTGAAATATAGTTTACTTTAATCCCTGTGCAAAGGGAAAAAAATAACTGCATCACATTTAAGGCTTTTAAGCTGTGGTGGGGGGAAAAAAAGCATTGGTAGAAAGTGTGTTTCCAATTTTTTTTATCTCTACAACACCACAAATTTGTAAACACACTGATTCTCACGTGGCCTCTCCAAAACAAATAATGAAGCCTTCACAACTGACAGGAGATTCACCCACACTGGAAAGAGCTTTTGTGTGTGTGATTTTCATCACAGTGGGAGTGCCTTGAGTTCAGATGCGGTATACTAGCTGCGTATTTATGAACTCAAAGTAATTTATTAATGTACAGATTAGAGGCAGGTGACTGTAGGGTGGATTTATCCTATATGCTGCTTGCAAACATTATATTGCTTTTCTTGTTGATTAGAGCACATCTTCAATAACAGACACTCAGTAATACAACATAACACATGTGTCACAATCAACATCCAAATAGATGTCCGTATAAAATCAGTGGTCGGATTTTTTGCTTTAAATTGTAATCATACTGCTCTCTGAATCATGTTCTTTTTTTCCTCTCTGTCTGGGTTTGCAGCCTACTCAAGCTTGTACTCTTGGCCACACAATCATGTCCTTGAAATTAGCTAACAACTCTAAAAAAGGAATCTCTTAGTGATAGTGATTAAGCCATAGGCTGAGCCATGTTGGGGGACACACACACACACACACACAGGGGTTGCCATTAGATAGAGATGCATCAATAATTTAGACCTCCATCACTCTTGCACAGTGGGGGTACAGGGGCATGTCGAGTGCGTACAAGCAGGGGCGTGTGTGTGTGTGTGTGTGTGTGTGCGTGTGTGTGTGTAATCACTGAAAAGCCAATAAGGAAGACCCAGCTGGAACCTCTGCCAATCTGTGGCCTTGTTCAGACCAGATATTAACATTAATTATGAGTGATCCAATCATAAGTAGACAGCTCCAGATTCTAATGCAACAAAGATGCAATAACATCCAATCAATCTCACTTCATTCAAAGGTGGTCTGAGCCACATATGGGCACATTGTTTTTGCAGTGGCTACACCATTGTGGGCCACTTAAAAGGACCTTCTACTCAAGTGGCGTGCTTTCCGTAGGTGCAAAGCAGCAGTGCTTCTGGCAGAGTCTTGCATTTGCTTAATTACCCACAGCTTGTCATCAGCTATTTGTTTTTGCATAAGACTGCTTACCATTTGCTCAAGTAAAAATTATAGCCCATTTAGCTTATATTATTGAGCTATAACAGATATTATTGGGATTTGTAATGACCTTTTTTAGAAACCTTTTTTAAGCAAACTCAGAATGCAGATAAAGAATGCTTGGGGTGGATTAAAAATTGTGTCATCAAAGTGTTTATTAAAAGCGAATCACCTTGAGGTGGATATGTTTAATATCTTGGGTACTTACATTAAAGGATCAGGGCTGGTGGAGATTTGCTTGGAGATAATTGTGGATAAGAGTTTGGTTCTAGTAGTCTGTTAGTAGTAGTCTGCCTCTACAGGTAGAGTGTGCATTTGCAAATACTGACCTGTGCATAACTCTGATATTTGGTCTAATATGATCTAATTTGTGCTTTTACATAAAGAGCATGAATGTGAGGTCCAATCCCAGATCACTCAAGACTCATGTGGACATAGATTCTAATGCTGCATGTGAACTGACTTACTATACAAAGAACTCTATGTGTCTACTTAACTGGATATGAAGTGCATAGCTGTTTTCCAGTTTTCCCTGTTGTATGATTTTGCAAATTAACTGTAAATTTACAGTTGGTTGATCATACAAACCACTTGCATTGCTTGTTGCACCAATTTGCACAAAATTTTCTTTTCTTTTTTTCTTTTTTTCCTTTCTTTTTTTTTGATGGACAGCCCTGAGTTTTTTGTTGGGGCCCTCTGCATTAGTAGATCTCCTCTGACAGTCTCACTAAAGTGACACTGCTCTTTTGAACATCTTAATGACATGAGAAACTGTGCATAGCTGCACAGATAGGTGCGCTAATCTTTTCATAGATGTCCATACATTACACCCGTGCCAAAATAATTATTTTTTCATTATCAGTGCTTTATCTGATAATGTCTTTAGGTCTTTCAGAGCTTATGCAAGAGTTTGCATCAGCATGTCTCTATTTCTCAACTGTATGGAAAATAGAATTAAAACAAGAGGACAGAAATTAATTTATGTTACTGACTGCATGAAATATACAGTTAAATTTATGATTCATTTGATTTGGTAGGTGTAGGTGGATACATTGGATGTGCTTGGTTTTGCAATGTTTGAAAAATGTAGGGTGGATGATGTAAAGGAGTAGATGGCTTTGCTGAGTTCACACACATATTGAGTGGATGTTTTCCATT
The DNA here is from genome assembly GCA_015108635.1 of Andinoacara biseriatus. Taxonomy (NCBI): domain Eukaryota; kingdom Metazoa; phylum Chordata; class Actinopteri; order Cichliformes; family Cichlidae; genus Andinoacara; species Andinoacara biseriatus. The sequence continues at coordinate 29,792 of VUQJ01001965.1, read as the reverse complement.
TGGATATACTGTACCAGACATGACTTTGGGCACATATAGTGAGTGGGCTGGCCTGTGTTGTATAAGTTTACAGTAGCTCCTGGAAAAACTGATTTGGTTTCAGGCAGATGCGAGATAGGTGTGTGTAAGTTTGTGCTAAATGGCAACGGCTGATCTAAGTTTAATGATGGTAGCTGGAGACATTTTGGGACCTCCTTTATTTTGTTCTGTTTTGTTGTGGAGAGGTT
>VUQJ01001965.1:17158-29497 GCA_015108635.1 Andinoacara biseriatus | reverse complement strand
TTTATGTTCCCCTGCAGCAAGAGGAAGTTGGCACATGCCTGCCACCAGTGTGTGTGTGTGTGTGTGTGTGTGTGTGTGTGTGTGTGTGTGTGTGTGTGTGTGTGCACTAGTGCGAGTACATGGCATGTGTCTTGCTGGTTTACCCTTTTCGCAGTGCAGATATCGGCTCATCAGCTCCAGTCTCAGTATTACCCCGAGAGAAGAACTCACTCTCCAAAAGGCACACAGTACAGTTAGCTCAACACATAATAGATGACCTTGGAGATTTCATTCAGCCAAAAGCACCAAATGACGAACTGTGCCTATCAAAACATCTCTGTCTTTTCTCTAACTCTGTCACTTTAACTCATACATACACACATACACACACCCTCTGTCCTTTACTGCACCACTTTCAGTAGAGAAGCTGAAAGTGTGTATGTGCATGTGTGTAGGTGTGATTGTCCAGTTGTATTCACAGACACTAACTGGAATGCATTTGTGTAAGTCACTTAGTGAAAGTGTTGGATGCCTTGCTGACCCTGTGTGTGTGTGTGTGTGTGTGTGTGTGTGTGTGTGTGTGTGTGTGTGTGTGTGTGTGTGTGTGTCCTCTAGTCAGCCTCATGAGAGCAAACTGAGTTATATCTGCAGCATCAATCCATCATGCTCATTAGCATATGATTTGGCTTTGATTAGCATATCTATTAATATGGAAATGCAATATCACCAACACTAAACCCAGACAGGGCGGCCCTGTACACACTTTCTCTGTCTCTCTCTGACACACACACACACACACACACACACACACACACACACAAATATCTTCCAAGGGGTTGTTCAGGGAATTTGTTGAAGGATGCCAGAGTTGATAATGTCTGTTAATGCATTAGTTTATATGTCACGTCAAGTCAGTAATCTCTGTGTTCAGAGGTTTGTTGTACTTTTCATAGTTATTTTTGACACCAGCTGTATTTGTTCATGTTGGGAAGATTCAGTCTGTTATGATGACCGGAATACAAGAGTTCAAATTGAAATGAGTTGCTACTTTGGTCTTGTTCTGTGCCGTGTCACAACAAAATCTGACATGAAGTGTTGATGAAACTACATTTACAGTTGTGCGTTCTTTTCCTTGTCCTGCTTGCGGGCTGTACAGCATGCAACAGAGGGCTGCCATTGGCCCACAGGCAGCACTTTAAGGACCCTGGCTTTACACTAAAGAAAATGTGCAAAGGAAAGTTAAGAGTTTCACTGAGGCAACAAAAGTGAAATATCAGTCGGATCCTTGTGTGCATATAGTATTTATGTAAAAACTGCAGGGTTTCTGTCTGAGGGAGGGGAAGGAGGTTGAATTGCAAGCAACAGATATTTCAGTAACAATAAAAAGGAGCATAAGCACTGGAGTAAGAAGAATTAATGAGCAGCAGGTTGCTTGTAATGATTGTGTGGATGACTAATTGGATTGTACAAGGAACATGTGACAGTAACAGTAACTTCGCTGCCAGCTTAAGCTACCTCAGAGCCCCATAATGGTCAAAAAACACTAATTGTTCCTCCCAGTAATCCAGCTTCCAATCAAAGATGTCCTCACATCCACAGAAAACACAATCAGATATGTTCATATATGGGCTTTTTCGACATTTGGAAAGTATTGCAGATTCCTGCATGATTAAATTTCTATGGAACATTCATTCTCATATCTTCACTACTTTTTTATACACATTTTCCCTTCTTGTTTGCTAAGATGATACGTCAGGCCACAGCATGAAATAGCTGCCAGCAGCACGGATAGAACTGATTAGGACTTCACAGAGAAATTTCTTGTTACAGATCAGTGCCTGACCACAAATAAACAAAACAAATTGAGAATACAGATGTTCCTTTACCTCCAATACTGCTGCTGTTTCCCAGCACAGTGATCTATAAGTTGAATGTCTAATACTTAATCTACAGTGTTTCTTACATGTAACTTAAACAGGATTTAATATCAGCTGTTAATTTTTTTGACTTACCTTTTTTTTTATTATTCTTTTTCTTTACCACAACAAAATGATGCATATTCTCCTCTTCCAGCTGTATCAAATTGGCAGTAAATCACACTGTCAATGAACACACCAAAACCTGCGCCAATAGTGTGAACTCCATTACCTTAAAGTAGGTGTTTCTTCCTCATCAATTTATGGTTGGAAAATAAAATAGTACATTATTAAAATCTAGGGCTCTCACCAGATGTTAGATTCATACAGCTAACATTTTTCTTAATCGCCCAATTGACATTTTTGATTCATTAATTTTGCCATGTTTTAAAAGGTGCATACTTTGTGTTTTCTTTCATTCTTACATATATGAACTACATGAAGAGCTATTGTGTGTTCATGGAAAAACAGTTTTTCCTGGAAATTCTCAGTGTCCTAAATATCTTAATTGGAAGGTTTAATTTACTAAATCATTTATAGTGAGGAGACAAAGAAATAAATTCTGGCAAGCAAAGGGGATTCTCACCTTTCAGTGTGTTATTTGGGTATCTGTGTGTTTGAGCTACTGTCAGTGTTACACAGAGGGAGCCTCACCAGACCAGCTGCTGTAAGTGATGATTCTTGTGCTGCTGGTTTGAAACACTGCCAGCAAGAACAAGCAACAAGAGAGCCACACAAACACACTTGAATGTATTGGAGATGTACTTGAACTACTCAGGTCTGAAATTGAACACCAGAACTTCTTTTCGCTCATAATTCTCCTCTCCTCTTCTCCCCTCTCAGCTAAATGAAACAGCGAAGCAGTTAATGGAGATTGACAAGCCTATATCAGCTAATGCACCAGGTCCGAGCTCTGAGCCAGCCCCATTGGGCCCTTGCCCTCCTGGGCCCTCCCCCAGTCCGTCCCCATCTAATGGAAATGGCTCTGGCCATCGGAGAGGCGAAGGGAAGAAGAACGCCAAGAAGCGCCATTCGTTTACTGCCCTGTCCGTCAGCCAGAGGGCCGCCCAGCTCAACAACAGGCACAGCATGGAGATCTCCCACCCAGTCCTCATCAGCTCCTCTGACCCCAGAGCTGCTGCACGCATCCAGGTGCATTCACACACTGTGATGTACACAGAAGCTGTAATTACAGAATTCTTGGTTAACACTGAGATCATGTTTTGTATGTGAATATAGGTGGTGTTATAGGTGTTATTATTCAAGATCATAAATTGTAATAACTCTTTAAAAATCAATAATCACTCTGCTTCTGTAAGAATTTTTTTTTTCATTTTGCACTACTACTTTCTAGTTAAATATCAGGCAACAAAAACACTCCTTAAGATGTAATATATCTGCAAGCAGCTAATATCAGTCAGTGTAATGCCCCTGCTGATCCTCGGTTTCACCTCTGCAGCATTGCTCTCATTTCATAAACCAGAGTTCACTTCATTCACTCTGTTCCTCTGGATTTAATAACTTATTTTCCCAATCACCTACCCGTCCAGTTCCATGTAAATAAAATCATTCCTCTTATTTACACCTTTTCACTAGAGACACATTGCTCTTGCAAATACCGCCTCTGGTTGCATTCATATGTGGGTTTAGTTTGTATTCTGTGAATAATACCCAGCATGCGTACTGAAAATCTGCACGTGGGTTGTAGGCATTCTGCAAATAACCATTTTCATTGTATATCTTTCTGTATTTCTTTAGGATGCATCTCCCCCAGGTCCCTCTCCCTCCTCGGCAGGGGTGCTGGTGCCCCCCAAAGTGGCATCCATAACCTCTGAGCTGCTGGCCCATGCCAAGGTTCAGCTTCCACTCAACATGTGAGTATACCTCAGTGCTGTGAGATCACCCAGCTGTGACTTTTGTTTTGTTTTTGTTTTGTTTTGGGGTCTTTTTTTTGATTGCCCTTCCACCTGCCTGTTGTGGTTATCACAGTGTATGTGTGCCTGAGATCCAAGCTTGATTTCAGAAGCCATCTGTTGGCAGCATTAAAATATTTCCTTTGTTGTGCTCTGAGCTACTGGCCATCTTCCACCACCTCTGCTACCACATTTACTTCTCAACTGGTCAATGATGAAATTCTCCCCATAAGGGAAAAAATTCAGCTCCACATTACTTCCTCACTTGTGTGATGCTTACATCGTGACAAGGCTCTTAGCAGCATTTTATCATATGTTTTATGCGATTTCATAAAGATGACTATGACAAGCAAAAAAAAGAGGGATGGCAGATGCATGCAAGAAAGGTTTCTCCAAATGTGACAAAAAGAAAAATCTTGCTCTAGAAGGGCACAATGAGTATGGATGTGTATAAATTATATAATGTTTAAAGTGCTGCATTTGGAGACTTTGTCATAAACTTTACACACTACGATATTCTGTGGAAAACAAGAGACCTGATGGTTGGTGCCAACCAAGATTTACCGAACAGCTAACCCCCAAATTAATTAACTAGGGGAAAAGGTACCTTCAAGGTGAGTGTGTGCTTGTTCTCCTGTGGTTCCTTTGTTGTGTGGACCAGTTTTGTGGGAGACCTTGGGGTGAGGATATTTTTGGAAAGTGAGGACATCTGTTCAGTCCACACTCTATTCAAGGTTAGAATTAGAACTAAGGTATAACAAAAAGGTTAATTTGCAAAATAGTATTAATATTATTTGAGGTGAAGACAAGTTTGTAGAGCAAACTTTATATACTGTGTAAAAGACAAATTATGTCAAACTTTCCACTAGAAATAATCAAATACTGAAGGAGAAACTGAGAGTTTCTGAAAACGCTTGAGGACCTTCTAAAGAATTTGGATCTAACAGAAAAAAAACAATTTAGTGTACCATACAGTGTTTATCTTGTTATAACTTTTCAAGTGTTTGAGAATTGGGACTGTTTGATATTTTTTATTGAATTATTCTGTAGGAATTTTTTTTGCTTATTTGTTTTATTATTACTATTAATCTTTCTTCAAATAAAGGTATTGTGTTTAAAAAAAAAACAGGTTTGTGCTTTGGCACGAGGAACAACATTATGCCAGTGAAGGTCCTCATTAGTGTGTGTGTGTGTGTGTGTGTGTGTGTGTGTGTGTTGTTTACTATTAACCGGTGTCCTTCCTGCAGGATGTGAGCCAAATACAGCAACATTGTCAGATTTAATAATATCACCTTCCAAGTAGTAGGTGCACACACACCTACACACACACACACACACACACACACACACACACAATGCACACGTGCGTCCGGAGTGAGTTCGTCCTACTGATGAGGTCGGACATTTTCATCTTGACCTGGCAAGTATTCCTGTTGCCATGGGGAGACGGGAGACAGTCCCCACATCTGTTACCATGGAAACGGAGAGGCAGCATATATAGGACTTGTTTACTCTCTGGTGTTATCGTCTTCTGTTGGAGTCTGGGACCACATAACTATGAATGTCTTTCAGCACTAGGACCAGGATATCATGCAAATGTAGTACTTGTCCAACACACAAAACTCAACATATAGTCACATTTTGGAAGATGCTAAATACTGCATTGATCGATAAATGCGTTTGCAAACATGGAAACCAGGATATTTATGGCAAATTGTGCCATTCAGGAGAGAAGATTTTTCAGTCGGCCTCTAGGGGTCACATTGGTCAGTCAGAGACAGAAAAGGACTGATGTCTTTGTAAGTGTAGTCCTGCAAAGATGAGAAGTATACAAAAGCAGTGATACATCTTAGATTTAAGATATAGGGGTTTTTTGTTGTATTATACTTCAAGTAGTCATAACAGGAAGTTATTGTAAGATCTGTCTAGATGCATTATTTTGTGTATGTATTCTTACGTTAGTGGGTAAGTAAAGGCAAAACCATAGTGTTGTACATGTATGTTTAGCAGAGAGAAACTTGTCAAGTGCACATAACATCTCTCAAAAACATGTATAAGCTGGTCTCAGCTGTGTAAGTCACTGTATTTGTTTGTAATGTTAGGGTGATGAGTAAAAAAAAAGTTAATATTTATTATTAATTTATTATTAATATTTGACAACTGCTCATATTTGCAGTAACAATCCCACTCCGACCCTTTCTTTATAAAAGATACTGACACACACAGACATGAAATGCACTGTGAAAATGGGTGATTTGTCGTGAAAGGACCAAACAGCACTGCTTTATTAAAATATTTGCTTCTGTTCGCTCAGAGTAATCCGCACACATGCTTTTAGAAGGCATCCAGTGGGAGTTCATAATTAGGCGAACAGTTGCTCAACATTTCCTGTAGATGTAAAATGTTTTTATTTTTTGACTCACTTTTGCGTTTGCCCTTTTGCTTTTCTTCCTCAGATACCTGGCATTATATGCCTACAAACCCCAGAAGGCTGACGAGCTAGAACTTAGGAAAGGGGAAATGTATCGGGTGACAGAGAAGTGTCAAGACGGATGGTTCAAAGGCACGTCACTGAGAACTGCTGCCTCTGGCGTCTTCCCAGGGAACTATGTCACCCCTGTGTCCAGGTAAATGAGATCAGACTTATGGGTGTGGAGTGCGGAGGGTACTCTTTGGATGTCTTCAAATAATCAAAGAAACTGCATCCTTATCCTGAACCTCAAAACGTCACAGGGTCAAGAAAACATCGGTGTGAAATGCAAAAATTGTACACAGTAAAAAATAACTGCAGCGCTCAGTGAAGCCAGCTGCACGTACACTTGGCAACTTGGTAAACGTGGACCACACTCACACAACTATTACTTAATTACCAAAGCTGAAAAGCAAAACAGTAAAGTGAAATTAAATGGTTGTCACGTCGAGACTTGATGCTCACCCTTGTGTCCATTTATTTTTTTTCTCTTCCTGCTGAGTGGAAAATCCATTTTAACTCTAGCCTTTATTAAGGCAAGGCTTTCAGCTTCTGTGACTGAAGTAAAAGGCTGGCAATAAAGGTATCTTATGCTGTGCTGCATCAACTTCACTCTCATCAATTTAATAGAGCTTATAATCTTTTCTAAACCCACATTACAAAGTTCTGCATACAAGACAACAATTACTTAACAAGCAGATTTTATGAGAGCATAATGTTTATAGTGCACTCGTGGGTTCAACTTATTGGTAAAACTGGTAATTTACCCGGTGACAGTTTGTTTTCACGAACAGACAAATGGTGCATTACTTTTGATGTCTGAATCATTCTGAATCATTTTCTTTCTTTTTATAAAATGTCCAGTGTATACTGTGCCTTAAGGAAGGAATAAAGGAACCATTAAAGTGCCTTAGCTTTTAGAGAATTCCACCAGCTCTTATTATGACTGCCAATCATAACAGGGCTGTAGCTGTGGTGATGAAGCTTTGAGTACAGTTAACCTCCTTCACCTAAGATGGAAAAGTAAGTGCAACAGAATTTCTCTACAGTATGAGCAAAGGGCACACATTTTAATTTTTTAATCTCTTCATGTCCCGTTAAGGCCTTTATGCTCAGTTATTTTTTTTCCGTTCTCAGCATTGCAATAACACCCTAACTTTGTCAACTCACAAAGGCAATGCGAGCGGTAGCATTAACATGGTTGTTGTAATTTACAATGCAATTTTTTTGCAGTCATTACTTAGCTACAGACTGAAATGTGCAATTTGCAAGGTATTGTGGCATGCAATTGCACATGTGTTTCTGTGCGTTCAGGCTGCCTCTTGTCACAAAGGCACACCCAAAAGGCAATTTTGGGGGCTGTAGTTGGAGAAAGGTACAATCTGAGCATATTAACTCCCTCGTGGTGATAAGTTATTCTTTCTGCTTCAGTATAAAACCTACACTGTGGCTAGAAAAACCACCAAAATGATTAGGTCAAGCCAGCAAATTTACGGGAAGCATAATTTGGGAAGCCATTACCAGGAGGGAATTGTATAGAGCTGTGAACACAGGGGGTGCGCAAAGTATAGCTGTGTATGAGTGCAAAACTGTGTCTAAATGAATTCTTTTACATTAGATATTGTTATATGAGAATTAAATACAACATAAAATTAAACAAAACAGCAGTCAAGTGATGCTATAGGCTCTGCTATTCTCATGTTTAGCTTCTACAGCCTGATTGTAGATCATTGTGACTGTTGTCATTATTATAATTACCATCCTCATTGTTGCTTACTAGTACGGCTACTACTCATAGCTGTCCAAAACAAATAAACCAGTAAAAAAATGTTGTGCTGAAATATCTGGCAACTTAATTACCCTCATTATTCCTCTATGCATGAAAACATTTCCAGTCGCTTTATATCTAATCTGTATTCTGCTCCATGATGCATTCAAGGAAAAGGAGCGAAAGGAAGAAAATGAAAGCAAGGCACAGTAACAGTAATGGAAGAAAAGAGAGCCCAAAAAATGGGGGAGAGGAAGGTAATGAGAAGATGGAGCGCGTGATGAGGCTATGCAGGATAAACAGAGAAAGCGATTGAAGGAAAGAAAAATATCAGAGGCAGAGGAGAAGAAAATGGTTAAAAGGGAATAGAATGGGGTGACAAAGGAAAAGGTGAAGAAGAAGGGCATGAATTATGGAAAGAAATTAAAACAGAAGATAGCTGAAAGAGAAAGTGACAGTGAGGAGGAGGAAGGAGAAGAAGGAAGAGGAAGCAAAAGAAAATGATACAAAGACATGAAACGGGTGCAAAAACAGCAGGTGTCCTTCTCCAGTGGATATGAATGGCTGCTTCACATTTTGCAATTATGCAATCCGAAGAAGAGAGGAGAGAAAGACAGGATGGGCGAGTAATCAAATGAAAGGCAATTTGTTATTTTTACGCAAGCATACTCTCTCCTTCTCCCTCCCTGCCTTCTTCCCTCCTTACACCCCCCCTCCTTTGTCTGCAGTGCAGCTCAGAAATTTCTCAGTATGATAATGAGAAGCTGCCAAAGATATGCACACACAAACACACAGACTTGGTCAAACACATAAATGCATGTTTATTTAAGATCTACACAGGTGGCCCATACTTGCATTTTAAATTCTACTTTGAATATTTACAAATTTGTTATCCAGTTTAATGCAGAGCATGAGTATACATAATAAATGCATGCAATTAAACATGAGAATCCACAAAAGCCTTTTGATTGTTGTATTGTTGGATTAATTTCTGAACTAAAATCCTAAAAATAAAAAAAAAATCCTGAAATATTCGCTTTTCTTTGAAGTCTTTAAAGTTACTGATAGTGGCCAGAAAGATATACTGCAAACCCAACACACACCATAACCAGTTAAATTTAGTGTGTCAAAGAAACAGTGGATAACTTTGCAGTTTCTTTTGGCAAAAACACTCACAGGGAGAGAAAGCCATAACTCTGTATGTGTCTGACGGGAAGTCGATGGGCAACCATAAGTGTGTGAATACCGCTGCGTCAATAATGTTCAGCTCACTGTTCTGCCATTCAGCACTCTGCAGACAGAAACATGAGCAGTCTGCAACACCATATATGTTACAGCAGGACACTTTGTCATGCTGATCCACCGGTCAGTTAATAGTACTGGAATTTTTCACTTTGACAGAGGGTAATAGTACTGCTTGAAAGCTCCCTCTGATGGGGGGAGCTTTCAAAATTTTATTGTGGATTCAATACAGGCTCAACATTAACATATACCATACAGTGTCTCCTGAGGACTTTATACGCTCAATCGCTAGTTTTGATTTTTATTAAATACAATATGATGTTTACTTTGTCAGTTATACTCTCCTTTATTGCTAAAGTCACAGTAGGGAAAGCATTGGCCGGAAATCGCAGCATGACGAAAATTATTGTGTCCGTGTGTGATGAGCTCAAAATCTTGTTGCCTTTGGAATGGTTGCTTTGAAAAAGAGACCAGGTCTGTGACCGCTTGCAGTCAGTTGCTGACATTGGTGCATCAAGATGGCAATGAAATGGCAATCTGCTATCATTCTGATACCAGTCTATCAGTTTGCAGCTGTATGGGGTTTATTTGTGATAATAAGGGAATTAACTATGATAAATTGTCTGTTGCAAATGTGTTGCCATCTACATACAGAAATTCACATTAACTACTTTCATTCACTGTCCAGCCAGAACCTCATCGATTTAAAGCAGAAATACAAAACAGTCACATAGTTGGTGCAGGACAGCAATTTAGCTGCAAGATGGCATATGTGTTCAACATATATGTGTTGCTTTTAGACAGGAATATAACCAGAATACAACCAGCTGGCAACTGGCTGAGTTGCAAAAAGATGCATCATTGAAAAGTTGCAGTCAACAATGGAGACTAACTCCAATTGATTGCATCATGTTGGGAGTCTGTCTGCATTTATAAACTAAACCATGATTATTTGCAAACTCTCAACAATCTGTGTGAGAGTGATTGCAGTTTTTTGTCAGTTTTAGTCTGACCCTGATTGATTGGAGACAGGTTGCCTCCAATCAGGCAACCTCTACAGTTACCTTGCAATCAAAACTAGTCAACTAGAGTTTGAGTGTGTAACTCAGGATGTTCAAGCTCAAATTTGCTACCTAGCATTAAACAAGCATGTGGTCATAAAGTGAGTTACTGAGCATAAGGCCTGTCAAGTTATTACGATTCATTGTCAGCAATGCCCAAAAATTTCAAGTCCAACGGTTTTCACTCAAAACCACTAAAATGAACCCTAATGCGGCACTAGAAGAAAAGTCACTGAATTAACATAGTTAAACTGTTGTTTTCAAAGCTGAAAATTTTAATATATCGGTGGTAAATGCCAGTCAATGAAAAGTCAATATTGCTCTCAACTTTCTTCTTTGAAGGGCTCCATTTGGAGTCGGTGCTACTCGGAGCTCGTGTTTGTCGAGCCCAGGAGGAGGAGGAAGTGGGTGCAGTCAGGTGGCAAGTAAAATCTCCGACCCTTCGTCTCCAGGATCCCCAGCGCCCTCTTCGTCCCGTCCCTCCACCCCACTGGTAAACTCAGTCAACTCTGTTAACAGCATCAGTCCCGCCGCCTCACCACAAACTGCCGCCGCCCAGCTGAAGAACTGCCTGCGCTCCAGCCAGCATACGGTCAACCAGGCACGCACCTCAATGCAGCTGGGTAAGCCGAAACATGTACACTCTTGCAAATACATGTTATACATTTTAAAAATTTATGTGTTTACACTTGGTCAAAAGTTTTTCACAAGTTGTCTAAAATGTGCTACATCATGTGCAATTTGATGCACTAAATCCAAATGGTACAATTAAAATAGCCTATTGTATGGTGGCCCTGAGAGGTCAAATGCACTGCAACTAAAAAAAACACTGCACAAAACACAACAGAAGTTGAATAAAACACAAAGAAAGTTGAATAAAATCCAAAGGAAGAAGAAAAAAACTAAATCTCACAACACACAACAGAAGTGTTTTTAGGGAGACATTAATGTGACGAAGCAGCTGGAGAAGTAACAGAAACCCAAACATGTGAAGGATCTCGCCGAGACACGCTTAAAAGAAGCAGAAGAGTTATCACTGTTGCAAGGGAGGAAAAAGATTCGAGGTCATTTGTGTTTTAATCGCATGATTTACCGTTTACTGTTAGTTTCCCACTTTGCAACTGCTCCGTCATGTTATTGTCTCCCCAAAAACACTTCTGTTGTGTTTTGTGAGTTGTTTTTTTGTGAGCCTTTGGGTCATTTTTTTTCTATTTCCGTTGTGTTTTAATCAACCTTTTCTGTTTGCTCCATTTTTCTATTTGCTGGTATTTTCTTGAGTGGCACTGCTTTTGACCTTTCAGGGCCACCACACTACTGGCTACTATTTCGTAGATATTTAATTTTTTGCACTGTACATCTATGTACATTTTTTCGATGAGTTTTAATCATAAATTTTAAGCTTACATGTTCTCATCTCCTTATGGTGACTTTGATAATATGTCACCTTTCTTCATTATATAAGGATTTAAAAGTCAGAAAAAAAGTCTATATAGAGAACACTTTAGATATAGAGCATATCAGGTTTATTCTCCTTCAATTCACAAAAAGAGCTGTACTGAATTTATTTAGAGCCTAGCCTGACAGACCAGGATAAGTTTGGTGTACTGAGGTGGGACGTGGAACACCTAGATAGATATTGCTTTCATCACTTGGCCTTATGTCTGTTTATGTTTTAACAAAGCAGGGCACCAATAGAGGAGATTGTATGAAAGAAAAAGAAAAATATTATTCATGGGATATTGTAATGTGCTTTAAAAAACGTAACTTTTCAGCATTACAGATTTCCTGCTGATAGGAAGGTCGGTTTCAAGGTCAGAGATAGTAAAAAGTAAAGTTTTGACTCATCACAAACTAAAAACTGACACAGGCACTACGTTCAATGGTAGGTAAAAGATTTTACTTTGATGTGATTCACAAATTGACTTGTGCTTGTGAAAAACAACAAAAAAACATTCTACAAGGGGGGGGGGGGGGGGGGGGGAAAACAACT
>VUQJ01001965.1:0-13117 GCA_015108635.1 Andinoacara biseriatus | reverse complement strand
GCACCTAAATCCAGAGCACAATTCCTCATCTCAGACCACCCGGCTCTTCTCATTTACTCGGATAATAGGTGCACAAATAAATACTTGGTGTCACTTCTACTTTTATGCCTCTAGACATTATACTCCTCCTATTAGTACTCCTCGTATATAGATTAATTAATGTTCACACCACGCCAGGAGAAAATGTGTTTTGTCTTTCACCTTTCACAGTTAAGTAGGTGTGAAATCTGTACTGTGTATGTCCTCCTCTTCCTCAGTAAGTGTCATTCACCCAGGCAGCTGGCACAAACACTAAGTGCCATCCTATATGTTATAAGAACTGCAGTGTTAAAGCTGTGGATGTTAAATCGGGCCGCCCTGACAGTGAAGGATGGCAGCGAAAGCTCACATCTGTCTCAGCTCCATTTGTTTCACTGTTGGCTTCACTGTCTGGGACAGCTAATCTAACTACATGGCGAGCTGACAAACAGCTCATTGACTATGGAACAGAGGCCTTGTTGACACTGTCAGACTCATAGATGGAATGGCTCTCATTTTGTTTTTAGGAGCTAGCCTCAGGTTTTTGTCCCACATACTAATAAGTACATTACAGCTACTTCTGATTTATTTAAAATATCTGTTTACTGCATCCTTTATTTCATTGTGATTTAAAAAAAATTGGCTTTTATCACAAAATTGTACAAAATATCTGACCATTTCTCTTAACCAATTATCTAATTTACAGTTGCTAGGAGCCTTGGGGTCTATCCCAGCTGAAATAGGGTGAGAGGCACAATCCAACCTGGACAGATAATAAAACAACAACCGGTCAATTTAGAATCACCATTTGCCAAAAAGCACAGCTCCCACACAGGTATTGGTACAGATCCAAGCGCCACCATCCAAAAGTGATGTATTTGGAGGGTTTAGTGAGATTTTCTCAGCTTTTAAGTGACCACCTGCCTTACCCATCCTCTATGAGCTGATACTCTGCCCAAAACAGCATCTCAGTATGGATTTTTTCTGTATGCATTTATCATCCACTAAATGCTGCTACAAAAGCCCTGCTCCCTGATTAAAATTTAGGAGGAAATCCAGATCATTCTTAAATTAATAACAGCTCAAAAACTCTGTATTGACATCTTTTGTTCCAGAATATCACACTATCCTTTTGTATCATTCACAGTTTCATTGGCACTGCAGAAACATCAGGTCTGAAATCATGCGGCGATGCAGCTGCGCAGACGTTGTTACACAGGAAATGATGAAGCAGCTCTGATAACTGTCTGGCAGACACAGTTTAGGGTAATCTCTGTTCAACACACTGTCTAGAGTGCAGCCAGCATTATGGACGCATATCACGCTGGACACTGAAATGCATTTGTAGACCATTTCCAAGAAGCCTGCCCTCACAGGGCAACTGCTGTCAGAAAAGGCTGTCAGAAGTGATTGCAGGATTTCAGGAGATCTAAAAATGCCTTGAAATGCTTGGGAGATTGATTGCAAAACAGTCTCACTTTTAGCTTTTTAGTGGTTTTGTTGAATCATGTCGGAACCTTGGTCCTTGTACATTTCAACCTTAAACTGACAGGTGTGATTAGGGAAAACAAGGACATCAAACTAAATATGGAGATGTCATAAATATGAAGGAGATATTCATTCTTAAAATTTCTTTCTTATTTTTTTTTTAACCTTCCAAGCAGAGTGTTTAGCGTGGGTGTGTTAAATGGCACAGCAATTAACTCTGTGGGTGGACAGAAAGTGGCATCCAGTGCTTTACTCCTATCAACCCTAATCTTCACAATGTCTACTTTTTAAAGTGAAGTTAAAAACTCTGCCCTATTCAGTGGGCATCATTAACAATTTCTCACATTCTTGCGTGAAATAAAAGAAAACCTCACCTACACACAAGCATAAACACAGTTTATTTACATACTGTGCAAATCACATGCCACTTGGATGGCACGTTCACGATCCGATTGAATACGAGTGGCTGCTGCCCTCTGGTGGTACTTTTTGGTATACTACCAGCAGCTAGACACACTCGTGTAAACAGACACACACACCGATGAGCGCACACACTCGCAGGAGGCAGATTAAGCCTTTAAGCCTGCAGATGAAAGAAGAGAGAGAGTGATTATTCACTTTTTGTGCCATTTTCAATCCCGCCTCCCTCCTTCTATCTCTGTGCCTGAACCTCTCTGTTCTCTCTATTCTCCCTCTATCTTTCTTTCCCACCCACTGTTGACCTTTCTTCCTTTTCTTCCTCCTTTTCTTTCTTTCAGTTCATATCTCTGCCTTTTTTCCCTTCCTGATTCCTTCCTTTCTTCTTTCACCCCTTCATTCTTCTATCTTTTTATCTTCATTTCTTTTCCCTTTTTTCCCCCCTCTCCCTCTCCCAAATTAGATTTCAGACAATCTGTATTTGCATAAAAGGAAGAAAATCTGTGTTGCCAAAGCTGTGGAACATCTTATGTGTATATTTCAGTGCCATGCCAGAGTACACTCGAGACAGCTGTACATTATCCAGACAGTGTGCAGCAATGGTAGTTTTATTTTTAAAAAAGGCTCAGAAATAAAGAAAGGCGACCAATATTTTTTTTAGCCGTCTGCCAGGAAAAAACAAAATGTCTTTATTTAAGGGAATGCACATCTCTAAAGCACTGCTTCTCTGAGTGTAGGAGCAGGTTATGCAGCTCTGCTGAGTCAAAGTGTTTTACAGCCTCTCTTAGTGCTTTCCCAAGCACTTTTCTCCTTATCGTGCCACCTCCATATTAAGTCCGGTCATTAGGACTGAATTCTCATTGGTCCCAGTTTTTGTTTTTTTGTTTTTTTGCTTGATTTTAACACAGTTATCATCACAGGTTTAATTATAACAGCAGTTATATGACTTATTTTTCTTTGAAATGCCACTGTGATTGAATTTGGTTGTTTGAGGTTAAATAATTGAATTTATCTGATGCTGAGCGCTGCAATTTAGGATTATTTTTCATTTCGGTTCCTGGTGCAGAGCTCCTGGTCAGTGGGGCCTGTGTGGGGTTTTTCTTACTGTGCATAAAGGTACTGTGTTTTCTTTCCACAGTCCATGCTTCGAAATATTGGTGATTCTAGATTGGCTGTAAGTGTGGCTGTAAGTGTGGCTTTCCCTGTGATGGCCTGACAACCTGTCCAGGATATTCACAAACTTTGCCTTAATGACCCACTTTGACACTAAGCTGTATAAGCTGTTAAGAAAATGAATGGATGAATACTTTGTTGATTTAATGAACTATAAAATACTTCAAAAATAGTAAAACATACAGTAATTGTGACCATTCCTTCTCTTATAAATGACATTAGTGTAATGAATTTACAAAAAGAAGCCCCACATTATTTACATGCTTGAATCCTCATGGTATTTACAGTGGGTACTGTTTTTTTATTTACTAGCACCACAGTTAGTACAACTTTCTTGCAGGGTAATTTGTTACGCCAAAATTAACAGCACGCAACCATCTCTTCTGGATGAACTCATAAAATATTTCTGTTAATGTAAGAGTAAAACTAACAACTGCTTAATGATAAGAGTAGCTATAAATACATTTTCCATTAATCAGCTGATTGATTGTTTATTTGCTTGGAAGAAACATTTACTGAATGTCAGAACCACCCGTGAACTCCGTGTTAACAGTGTCCAATCTGTTTACATTAGTAGTTTAGACAATGACATGCTCTACAAGTTTGTGTTCATAAAGGGAACTGGGTTTAATTCACAGACTGTCACAGGAAGCCATTTGTGCCTAAAAAAATGACCCCTTTAAACTCTCCAAATGAAATTATTGACCAGCCAAAGTAGGTGTATTTCATGTAGGAAACAAATAAGCCAAGCTGAACAAAGTTTGCCGTGGGTGTCTTTTTAACAAGTATTTTTGCTTGTTCATTTCTCCGGTTGAGCGCACATTTCAATAGAGTTTTGTGCACATTAGTTATAATTACTACAAAGAAGTAATCCTCCGCAAGTGTTGTGTTCTGGCCATTTCACTGACAGATCATTACTCTTATTGTCCTCCATATTTATTGATGACTTTTGGTTTTCGGAGCTTCGTGCAGAACAGGCAGGTTTTCCTTCAAGCCTGGTTCAGTAGACGACAGTATTACAGAGCCATCTGCAAAGGCTTGCAAATTTTCTGTGACAGCTGGGCAGAACTATCACAAGGGCCAGTGAGCAGTGGTGGCTGGCAATAGAAAAATAAGTCACTGAAAATATGTGTAAAGAGAGATTTTAAATTTGCACTACACGGAAGAAGTGCAGTCCCGCTGAGGGTTCAATTTCAGTAACAGGCTGCACAATATCTAATCAGCTGTATACTGTAGCATGTTCAGTAGCTCATGTATACAGTCTAGATAAATCATTACAGAGTAAAAGTGATAAAAAATTGCTTGAATCCTCATGAACAATTTTTTGAGAAAGGGAAACTTAACTATCAATAATGTATTGAATAAGGCTTGCGGGGCTTTTTTCTTAGAATGTTCTGTCAATGTCACATTTCTTTAGTAGGAATATGGAAGAAGTCTAAGAGCAAAGATCAAGTCTTTGTGTGGATTATTGTAAAAGCTGACAGTTCACATGTACTTAATTAATAATTTGAAGAACGTAGCACAATACTGGAGCAATGTGACATCTTATACATTCTGTATACATTAATTAGATTCATTAGAGTTTTCATAAACTGGTACGTAGAAGCTACTTTTCACTAAACTTGACTCTCTTAAATGAGCTATAAAACCATAAAAAGGTCTTTGTGATTTTTGAGTTCGCTTGCTCGGGTTAGCATTCGGTGTCTGAAAATAGTTGCACACCTCTCACATGAGATTATGGCCAAAGCAAGTAAATGTCTGGATTAAAACTACATATATGTTCGTGTAATGAGGTCTGATGATTGATCCAGCACCCAAGATAGCTGAGGCAGAGGTAGAGCTAATATAAAGGCTCTGTGTGCATCTCCAGATCAGTTGTAATCATCCTCAGACATGCTTGGTATTGATTTGTGTCATCATGATTAAGGGTGTAAAATCACAAGAAGCTGCATGAGCTGAATGAACAATATTACAAAGGCCCTCCATGATCAATCACAATGAAGCCTGTATGAAAAAGCATGAATCTGCCTTTACAGATGCCATTAAGAAACACTTGCTCTATAATCAATACACCATATTCAGCTAAACATGTAATCGCCTTGAACACCAGAGACCCGACCACTTCCCATTTTCTCGGTGTAAGGTGAGAATTCACACTGTGAAGACAGATCTTTAAAAATAATGATATTAGTGAAGGAGAGAAGAATCGAGCTGCTATCTGAATGTATTATAGACCTCACTCTAAACGTTCTGCTCACACAGAAATGCTTTATGGTGTTAAAAATTACACTAACAGTAATAACAGTAAACTAAGAACAGTGGTGTTTTTTTTATTTTTAGCTTACTGTCACTGGAAAACCTGGAAAACTATCAGTCATAGCTTGGTAGTTTGGTACAGTTGTTGTCAGAAGTTTATAGACACTCATCGTGGGCATGAATGTCAGTAATTTTGGGGGGTTAATGGCTTCTTTGAAGTGTTCTTTTTTCCAGGGTGGAATATTGTAGACAAGAAGAATGATACTGTGTTCAGGTCAGCATGAATACAGGATGCAGGTGAAACCAGTACTCAGCTGTGTCCAGATTTAAGAAAAATATCTTTTAATAACTCTAAATTTTACGGTTCTTAAAATTTTGTATCTTGCTGCGTATTTTACACACAAAGTAAAAGTAAAGACGGTAGCTTTTGCCTTTACAGGAAGTTACAAAAGTCGGTGAGAAGTACTGGGTGGATGAATCAATCAATCAATCAATCAATGAAACAGCTACAGCACAGTTTGATCTAAAACACCCCAGGTTTTTATGCAAAGCTAAGCTAATCACATTCGCCTTCATGTAGCATGCAGAGATGCAGAGTGGTATGTTCTGACTCCTTCCAACATAAAAGGCAGCAAAGCAATAGCTTTAAAAAAATTGTGTCCAAACTCCAACCAGAAGATTTCTGAAACATGTGAGGCAGTTTGTGATGTTTTACCATTTCCACTTTTCTGCATTTCTCCATGTTGTAATATATGTGTGCACAATGTAGCAAGAAGAAAAACACAAAACATCCTCTAAACACATATTGCTTTCCAACATCACTTTCATTACTCTCTTATCAAGAGAGGCCTTGTGAAATATATCTTTATATAGGAAAGAGATGACCCTTACCAGCTCTGAGTTATTTGTTGTCTTGTTTCTCCCTCATTCTATCCCCTGTCTTCCCCTCCATCTTTTCCTGGATGCTCTGTATTCAGAAGGAGAGGAAAGCTGGAGGTTTATTAAAACTCTTATCGGGCGCGGCAGCAAAGAAGAAACCTCGCTCACCCCCATCCTCCCCACCCACCCACGACTCGACTGGTCAAGGCGCCATGGCCACTGACCCCATCCACCACCATCACCACCACCACGCCCGCTCAGGTTCCTGTCCAATGGCGTCACAGGGACGAGCCGGTTCCTGTCCAATCGAGAGCGACATGGCGGGAGCAATTGGGCTGGAACCTCTGCACAGAAAGTCTGGTTCCCTGGATACCAACTTCCCCTTGTCCCCCCCGGCAACACGTGCTGGCAATGCTCTGATGGTCCTTCGGCCCGAACCCAAACCCCTGTCCAGAGAGAGGTGGGCACACAGACACATGAAAATACTCACACACACATCTAAACACTGAAATTTGTATATAAAAGGTGGATTACGGCACCTGTTATTGTGAGCTCAACACTTTTCTGATACCCCGGAGAAGAACTGCCTCAGCCAATCAGTGTTTGTAATTCCTGTTTTATTTACTCCTCAGCCTTAAAAGACTGATGGTGTTTTGCTGTCACCCTGCCAAGTGGGCGGACAGCCTATTTTCAACTTTCTGAACGCATTAACTCAAGAGCCATGTGACCTAGGATGTTCAAATTCACACCACAGATGCAGCCCCTAAACATCTTAGGCAAATTTGAATCTCAGCAACCTTGACCTCAAGGTCAAAGGTCAAGTTCTCTGAAAAGCTTGTAAATGTGATACCTTGATAATGGTGTCACCTATGATGTTCAAATTTATATTATAGGTGCATCTACTAAAAATCAAACAAGTTTGAATCTCAGTGACTGAGACCTCAAGATCAATTCAAATCAAGGTCAAGAAAGACGTCACCTAGTGTTTGGCACTTCCGTGTTGGCTTTTTTTTGTAGCTCCAGAGGTTGCGGCTTGATAAACCCAGATAAACAAACATGCCTGCAGGCTGAAGTGATGCTTTTATGAACTTGGCTCAAGCACAAGGTTATTGTCACTGTGCAGAACGAGGCTGCAGGCGGTGCAATATTTCTCAAACAAATCCATTATAGTTTTTCTCTCCAGAGTGATTAAAAAGTTGTCCAAGGTAATATTTGATTATGTACGAGCACACAACACTGACATTACAGCAAATACTGTGAGTAAACTAACAGTCTAACCAGCTGGAAATAACTGGAAATAATAAATTTGGCATCAAGTCTTGTGAGAATCACTGATAACAAACCATAAGCAGAGAATGGATGAAAACAAAGTCGGAACCCTTCCAGAGGTCCCTTCATGACCAATAACTCGGTGCTGATTTCCCACAAAAATAGAAAAGTAACACCTCTTAAGGTGTAAGCCACCATCCATCCTAGCTTTTCAGCACCTATAGTACAATATGTGAGCTTAAGTAACTGAGCTTAAGTGCTGATTAAGACGGTTACTTTTGAAATGTAAGAGGTTACAAAATATGAGTTACCCTTTTACAAATGCAATAAGCAATGTAATGAAGCCATTTTATTTACATCACTAAAGTATTGTAACTAAACTTTGATGTAACTTTTGGTTATGTTTCTAACAAATGTTTTAAACTGGGCAATAAAATCATCTGCAGGTCATAAATGTTTCCTTGGGTTTGACATCAAGCGTTTTAGTGCTGAAAGCACAATCACTTTAATTCTGTTAAATTCAACAAACAGTCACCTCAAGGCGCTTTATAGTGTAGGTAAAGACCCTACAATTATTACAGAGAAACCCCAACAGTCAAAACGACCCCCTATGAGCGAGCACTTGACGACAGTGGGAAGGAAAAACTCCCTATTAAAAGGAAGAAATCTCCGGCAGAACCAGGCTCAGGGAGGGGCAGTCATCTGCTGCGACAGGTTGAGGGTGAGGGGAGAGAAACAGGACAAACGACATGCTGTGGAAGAGAGCCAGAGCTTAATAGTAACTAATGATTTTTTTTAACTAATGATTAAATGCAGAGTAAAAAGAGGTGAATGAAAAAAGAAATAGTGCATCATGGGACCTAGGCCTATAGCAGCAAAACTAAGGTCACCTGTTCCAACCCTAACTATAAGCTTGATCAAAAAGGTCAGTTTTAAGCTTAACAATAAAAAATGGAGAGGGTGTCTGTCTCCTGAATCCGAACTGGGAGCTGGTTCCACAGAAGAGGGGCTGAAAGCTGAAGGCTCTGCCTCCCATTCTACTAAGTATCCTGGGAACCACAAGTAAGCCAGCAGTGTGAGAGCATATTGAGGTAATACGGTACTGTAAGGTCTTTAAGATAAGATGGGGCCTGATTACTGAAGGCCTTATATGTGAGAAGGTTTTATAGAAGATTTTAAGATTTTAAATTCAATTCTGGATTTAACAGTTAACCAATGAAGAGAAGCCAATAAGGGAGAAATATGCTCTCTCTTTCTAGCCCCTGTCAGTGCTCTCACTGCAGCATTTCAGATCGGCTGAAGGATTTTCAGGGAGCTTCTGATAAATGTGCTGTGCTCTCTTTAGTAATGTTGATTTCAAAAGAAAAGTGTTGAATTTTCAGCAATGACAGGTGCTAACATCTGGTCACTCGCCTGGCGTGATCAACTGCTTTCAGGCATGGCGGACTCAGATTGCTTACAGTAATGCGCATTGATCTGACTGGCATGCCAATGGTCCAATCAAAAACAATGCTCAAAACCTGGGCACATCCTGCTAAATGAATAAAGCACAAGTAAACAGAGAGCTCCCTGTAAGCCATGAAAACATTCATTCTGTTTCTTTTCTGTACACACACACACACACACACACACACACACACACACACAGATTTTGTGCCCCCTTAGAGAAAACCTATAAATGCTGGAATTCACTTAAAGACTCTTCAGTTGGACGTTAAGGGCGAATAATACATTTAACAGTAGCATAAAATTATCACCGTCAGCAGGATGCTGGTGTACTGGGAACGCTGGTTATCACAGAACGATGCACGCTGCTTGTTCTGTTTGTGTGAGAAAAACATAGAGAAGGAACACAGTCTTGTCCCATGTGTTTGACAGTGGTACACCAAAACATTGACACTGTGATTATCACAACAATTTATCATGCACTTATTGGATTTTGAATAATTAAAGAAATAAGAAGCCAAAAAAAATCCTTCACTGTGCAGCTTTTCATTTATTATAGTCTAGTGGAAGTAATCTCTGGTTCTCCAGTTGTAGAATACGACTAAAGCAATTTAATTTAAAGGTAAAATTATTGAATTTTTTTTTCTTGTAAGTAAAACAAGAAGCCATTTTTTAGTTTCCCTTTAACTCCTTTTTTTACACTTGTGTGAGAAACTGCACGCTAGAGATAATGCTAGTAAATGGGTGCTGCATGGCATTGTCAAAATATAAAAATAAAACTAAGATATTCCACAGAGATGACTGACTAAATGACTAAATTGTAGTATTTTAGCATTGGCATATTATCAGCATTGAGGAGACATGCCACCAGAAAATACAGAAACCTTCTGGAATCAATTAGAGACAATGATGGAGCCCAGAGAACAATAGTGTTGATGCCTCCTTTAAATCAAAAAATCCTGATCATAATGACATAAAAGATCTCTAAACAAATTACTGTGAAAAAACTTAACTGATAGCAGCGCTGATTGAATTGAATTAGGAGGATTGTCCCAGCATGCGATCTTGACTTTGCCATTCTGTGTTTCCGTGAGGCAGGTATCGTGTGGTGGTTCCCTACCCACCCCAGAGCGAGGCAGAGATCGAGCTGCGGGAGGGGGACGTGGTATTCGTCCATAAGAAGAGGGAGGACGGCTGGTACAAAGGCACTCTGCAGAGGACGGGACAGACCGGCCTGTTTCCAGGCAGCTTTGTCGAGAGCTTCTGAGGTGCAAAAAGTGGACGAATGAATTCAGACACTGTTCCTGTTACTGAGTCATAAAACACATAAATGCACATACAAACTCCAAGGTTGGGCTGATATTGGTTTCCCAGATTTATCTCTGTTTTATTGGATTAAAGATCAACACTGGCCTGAAAACAAATATTGCCTTAAGAGGCTGCTAACCTTGAAATCAAAGGAGAATTTAATTTTTTTATTTATTTTGGCCAAATTAATCTGTTAGGCAGCACTAGAGTTTGAAACTAAAATGTTTTTAATTCTATTAGAACTTATTGGTATTGCTTTTAAAAATCCATATCAGTCCAACAAATCCACACACAGACACACACTGATACTGTACAGGAAAGCTAGTCCCTGCTTCGACCAGCTCAGCCACACAGGAAGCAGGGCAGCTCTTCCCATTATCCGCCCAGTGTCGGGTCAGAGGGGCTCCATCGGACTTGTGTTGTTTTCCAGACCCGTGATGTTGACTACTGAAGGCACACAGACTGAAAGAGCACAGAAAGACGAACTCTGCCTCCCAGTTCTCCTCCTTGGCATCATCCACCAGCAAACACTAGCTCAAAGCATTAGCTCTGCTTTTCCTCTGAAACCTCAGAACTTGAATTTGGGTGCTTTTTTTGTTTGAGAAGTGAAAACATACAGACAGGTGATGAGGAAGTACGTAAGCCTACACTCCAGGATCGTTGTAAGCACATCTCTGCGTCTAATCTATGACGAGTATGTTTCTTTTTCACCCGATATATTATTTGTTAACAATGCATGTAGCATTATTACTTCTTTTTTCTGTTAATGTTTAGATATTTGTGTTGCCAGGCTGTGATTAAATGTCACAGGATTTGTAATTTAAAAGCCAGTGTCGCAAAAAAGTAAATTAGGTTGTTCATTTTTCTATTTAAATATCATAACATAAAGGTAAACCGCTTCTTTTATTTACCTTTTATTACATTTGATTTAAACAGACCCCATCAGTTGGATTAAGCTGAACTGTTGAATGTAAAAAAAAAAGGTACACAAAGTCACACCAAAACTCCTTTAAAGAATTCATTTGTATTTATAATGCCCTTTTTGAACTTCTGAGTTTAGAAACAAAAGAGATGCACTTGGTAATATTTGATACAACCTTCCAGAATATCTACATTTACAGTATTTTACTAATGTACAGTATTTACTTGACAAAGGGGATTTCCACTGCTGCTTGTCACATACTTGTTTTAAATTCAAATATGATTTTTCTCTTCGCAAGCACAAATTTCTTTGGTGGGGCAAAGTGACTAAATCATTTTGTGAGCTTGAAATGTAAAAACTCAAACCAACCAACACATAGTTTCCAATATGGGCAATTCTCATAAACTGAGTACAAAGAGTACTGAGAGTAAATCCTCTTCCTCAGCTTTTTCGTGACAGTTTTTGATCTCTCCTGAGACAATGTTGCCAAACCAAAACTGCACAGACTCGATGCTCACGAGAGAGCTGCGCGAGGAAACACCTGAGTCAGAGGACACAAATTTTCATCATGCAACTGCCAGCCTTTGACTTTTTTCCTCAGATCTTGTCAAATAATTTTATTCCGCTTTAGTGAAAGTGTTGTCTGTCTGCTTCTGTGATTCTTTCATATCCAGAGTTTAGATGCAGGCTTGTCTGGTTTGCATTCTGCCACAACCACCTACCTTTTTCCCTGTTTGTGGAGACAAAAGCACAGCAGCACTCAGAGCCTGACTCTCTCGCTGTGTGTACGGTGGTACATCAGAGAGTGAGAACACAGGTACAGGGCATGAGGGACTTCCTCGCCTATTTTCTTAAATGGCTGAGCGTAAAGCACATAGACAACGGTCATTGTTTGGCTGAGCGCATAAGATTTCTAATTAATGCTAAACTGATCAAACAAAGAGCCTTTATGGCTTAAGCACTGTTGAGACTCCTTCCTAAAAAAAAAATTTAAGGGAACACTTGATCATCACAGTATAGCACAAAGTAAGTAAAACTTCAGGGACATCAATCTGTCCAGTTAGGAAGCGTAAGCCATTGTGAATCCATTTCACATGCTTCAGTGCAAGTTCACATTTGGCACATGTGACAGATGTGAAAGAGCATGGAGATGTCGTAGCAAACTTTATGATGCCTGCAACACTGGCAGGGCACCAGTAGCGGACCTGCCAGTTCTGGTGTAGTCTGGTGATGCCAATCACGCTGCACAGTGCTGGTCTGTGAGCACAGGTCCCACTAAAGGACATGGGGCCCTCATGCCACCCTCATGAAATCAGTTTCTTACAGTTTGCATATGAGTACCATACCCATACCATATTCATTTTATTGATTTATATGTATTCTTGGTGTGTTCTGTGTTCTATTTGCTGCAATTAGATTCAAGTATAACAACATTTATAGATTTTCTACATCACCAAATGAATACATGGACCATGCCATGCACAGTTTGTGCTCCTGTAACGTTACAGCTGGACTTTATTCATAGTATTCTTTCGCTATGGCTTGACAGCTTGCACATATAAAAATATTTGCCCAGCAGAAAATCCAAACTTCACTTAAAACGTGCTGCAAATAAAAGAATCAGTGAAAGAGCGGCACTCCCGGCCAATTTTAAACTGAAACTCTGAACATGACCTGCTGCTGACCAGTGTATGTGTTCAGCATAAGTTACCACGGTGATTTAGCCAGTTAAAAGAAGAGGGCCACTTTTGTGACACAGAAAACTCACTTTGTAGTGCAACCCTCGGGTACCGTCTTCTGCTGCCAGAAGTACAAGGACAGTAGACAAAAGAAAAGCTAGAGAAAAGTAAGGAGGTATAAGGAGAAGGCAATGTGTATGTGGCCCCCTACCTGTAAAACTATTCCCTTTTGGGGGGGGGGGGGGGGCCTGTTGTTGTTTTT
>VUQJ01001964.1:0-10728 GCA_015108635.1 Andinoacara biseriatus | reverse complement strand
TGTCTGTACTGCTCCTCAGCACTTTCATCTGTCCCTTCTTCTTCTTCTTCGTCATCATGGTAGCTGATAGGTGAGTCACTAGCGTAGGTGCTGAGGGTGCCAGGGCTGGCGCCCTCTGACATGACAAGCCCTGCCGCAGAGTTTCCATTGGTACTGGCACCACCACTAATCCCACCACTGGCCATCATTCCCGCGAGGCTGGTTGTGGTGGCACCCATACCCACAGCCAGTCCAAGGGCTCCGGGGCTCTGGATAGCACTGCCCCGCACAGCCTCCTGGGAATAACGGGCTGCCTTTCTGGCCCCTCCTCCTCCCGAGCCTACACCACCTCCATCTCGGCTGCTTCCCCCCTCCCACAGTCGCTTGGCTACAGGAGTGCAAACCACAGAGTAAGGAGTGGCTGCTTCTGGTTGGCTCGCTGGCTGCTCCATCTTAACTCGTGATACCAGTGGGAGCGGCGTCAGACAAGAGGCGGGCCGAACTGCACCGTTACTAGTTTGTGTTACCGGGCTCTGGGGCTCTGAAGGCGGGGCCTCCTCTCCATGAAGGCCTTGGGAGTCACAGCTGGGCGAGGATACCTACCAATAAATGTACACATCACCTTTGCGTCAGCATACGGGTAATATAGAATGTGCAAGATCTCATCTAGCAGCCAGTCTTAAAAAATAAATCTCAAACTTAATTTTAATAATATGACAACTTGACTTTCATTGCTCGACAAGGTTCTGCTTAGAACTAAATGGCTTTACCTTGAGGAAGAATTCAGTGCCTTTCTCCATGATCTGTTGGATCTGCAGGAAGCCAGCAGTATACATGAGGAGAAACTGGTCCCCCACCGTCATGCTGAGACGGCCTGTGTAGCAGAAAGACAAAATCTGCTGGAAGCTCTGGGGCTGCACAGCTGGCGGGAGCTCCACTACAGTTGGGCTGGTCTCATTGCTGCTGGCGCCTCCGCCATTGTTGCCGCTGCTGAAAAGGTCCCGGAAATAAGAACTGCTCGCAGCCAGGACTGCTCGATGAGCCTAAGAAAAAAGATGTTTTAAAATAATCATTTAAATATGATTTCATATACAATAATACATTTACTGAGGACGAGTGGGATTTTTTCTCAAAGCAACACATAATAAAATAGACCTTTTTTGTCTTCATGCAACAGAATTTGTAATATAGTTTAAAACTGATATAAGTGCAAATTACATTAAGCACATTAAGTCACACATTAATAACACCTTATATGCAAGAGATGGAAACTTGCACAAACTTGCATCAACACTGAATGATGCATCATTCGCCTCTGTTGCAGTTACATGTTGCAACATCTCCCCCCCCCGAAAACCGTCCAAACAGCAGTTCTTCTGAAGAATAATGGCTTTCCTTTTCCATGCAACACAACTGCCACAGGACCTTTGGTTTACACTCAGAGCTTTTCTTCTTCATTTTAACCACAGCTTTCCATCAGTCAAGTGTAATTGCCTCTCACGATGTCATGTTAGTACCTTGAAAGCATGGCCCTTGACCACCACGGAGACATCGCAGTAGAGGCCCTGCAGCCGCTGCTCATTCAGACACTCTAGAACGTTGTTGCCGAAGTTTGGGATCGCCATCTGGAGGGTCTGGGCCATGGTGCGCCTACGCACACCACCAAAAGGTCTTGTTGGGAAAGAAGAGATGGACAGAAACAAACAAAGAAAGAGTACAAATGAGGAGGAGAGGAAGTGAATAAGTTACACCTCATCCACACAACTAGATCCAAATGTTGGTTATTGAAAAAATAGGACTGACTTTATTATGTGGAAATACTGAGTTGTTGCTGGAAAAAAACAACACCACTCTTTTAAAGTGGGTGTTTTTTGTTTTTAATCTATCCCAAAGAAGTTCCCCACCACACATAGTTTTGTTTTTTTTAACCTCCGGTGAATTTTTTTCCAATGATATGCAAGAGCACAAAAGTCAAACATGTAGAATCAAAATGTTTTAATATAAAAGAAGCCTACAACCATTATGAAAGGAACCTAACTAAAGAGGGCTACAACACTGTTTTTGCACTGGATATTTAACTGAAGGCATGTCCACCAATGAGACCGGCTGTTATGAAACCTTCAATTAGTAGAAGTAATTTTTTCAGACACAATTACTCAGTTTATTGTGCGGGACATCAAACAGTCCCAACACTGCCAGCTGCACGGCAGGAAGCCTGGTGTGTAATGCTGTCGTGTGAGAAAAGCACAGGTAACTGGCAAGTTCATAGTAAGAAAGTGGAGGCTGCTTCCTGCACGTCTCATCTAGGCTACAAGCAAGAATGGGCAAAAGATATGATCACGTGTGAAAACTGCTATCATTTACTAAGTACGAGTTCCGATCTGGCGGCCCCGCCTTCATGTGGTCAGAAACTAGGAGGTCTGTCACTAAACTTGCAATCAGTAACATTTAGGAGGACTTGATTGAACTATTACAAATAACAGGCTGGAATTTTCTTTTTTTCTTCAAACAACCCGTCAAAAGGACTCCTTTGATGTGCCGAAGGACTCGGAATGAATCTTTATACGAGAACTGTCAAGCAGCTCATCGGGTGAAATTCTGATGCATAAACTTTGTGGGTTACACTGCTTTATTCATGATCGCTGTCACATGTGGGATTGCTGTGAAAGACACATTCGCAACAATGACAAAAACAGTTTCATCTTGTTCTGTACCCCCCTTCCCCCGTAGGCAGTGTGAGGAGAAGGTGTAATGTAACACAGTCATGTTAAAAGACAAGAACGCAACCTAAACAGCAAAGCAGATGAGGAATGTCAGAACCTTACACAATACAATAAAATGGATGACTAAATCTAACTGGTCTGCTTTATTACTGCTAGGCCAAAAATGATTCATAATGAAATGCTTCTATTTTAAAGGAAGGTACCCTTCAATTAAAACAATATATCCCTTGAAAACCCGACCGACATCGCTACATTTATTGCTTCACAGTCTACCGAATGGTTTTGGCAGGCTCACAGCACGCTGATATTTCAACCTAAGTTTTGTTGAAACTTCCACAGGATAATCTACATTTCATTAATCCTATACGTCACTTCAGCCTTGCAGTAGTTGCCGGTGCCAGGGGCAGGCTCAGTAAAAGCCTTTTTATTTTCTGTGTCTTCTGTGAGCTATAAAATCCCGTGTCCTCAGATAACTGGGTCATGTTCTGGTATTCTATGTGCAAAAGTGTGTGTGTGGTCTAAACAAAAACCACATAGCATGTTTCCATTCACTTCAGACAACAGTCAGAGGCAAACATGCCCCCTTTGCCCTGTACAGGCTCTAAGATTGATAGATTATGCCTGTCAATAATAAATTAAAATGAGCCCGTGCTTGCTCTGCTGTGGCTATGAGGACTATAAGCACGGTATATTACATTACTTCTTGATACTGTGAGGGGATGTAAACACACTATGATGGCATTACACCATTGTGATGGCTCATTCTATCACAGCGATATTGGTGGTGCCACTCACATGCATGTAAATGCCGTCTGTACCCTCAATAAGAGCTGTGAAAACAACAGATCCATTGATCAGCCCACATGGCATTTCACTGCTCGGAAAGCATTACTTAAAGAACAAGTCCAGTCATAAGTATTTCTATATACGCAGATGAGGGTATAGGCCTGCACTGCAGAGACATTACCACTTAAAAGTGTTGCATGAATGCTTGCTGCACCTACATATGCACACACACACACACATATACACCCACACAGCATATCAGTGTAAGATATCTGATAATGTGAGAGCTGAGTGACTGAAGCCCACCCTGTGAGAGACATAAAAGCAACTTTGGTGTGACTGACTGATGAGGGTTGGAGTGAGCCACCCCATCATATCCAAAGCCTTTCATTTGGGACCTCGCCAAGCTCCAGGGTAAAGAGAAATGCTCCCTTTGTCTCTGTCTCACTCAAGCTCCCTCTCCCTCATACTAAAACACAGATGCACACACACACACACACACACACAAACTCAAACAAACCCACAAAAGGCACACTGAGTCACACACAGACATTAGACAATACTGCTTGTTTACAGTTTGGCGAGCCACAGTAAGCACACATGCGTGCACATAAAGACACACAAACACTGGGCTGAGAGCAGGGGTGTGTTTGCACAGTTTGCCCCAACAGTGAGAGAGAATGTGAGTGTGTGTACGCACATGTGTGTGTCTCTATGCACTAAGGAGGGGCAGTAGGGCCTGCAGGGATGAGAAGAATAATCTCAGGTCCTTAAATGTATACAGTAGAATGCAGCAGTGAGAGCAAATGAAATTCACCCCAACTAACCCCGTGGCTTAGATCTCATACCAACCATCCCTGAGTGTAAAGTAGGTCAGACATACTCACAACATACTAAAGACCTGAGACATTTAATAGTAAGCCTTTAGAATATATTGCCTGCATTCAGAGGATTTGCTTATGTTATGATGATAGGATAGTCTACAACATATTTTGTAACTTATTGTGTCTGACTCTTTGCTAGTTAATCCAGATCTGCTGGAAACTGCATGGGCTTTTAGATTGGTATGTGGAGTCCCCTGATGCAGCTGGCACACAATTCCCTCCATAGGCATTTCCTCATTATATGCGCCCATGCTTGCATAGCTGTGCTCCTCATAGGCCTGGTTTTTGGTTATTCTCATAACAAGGAGACACTGATTTTTTTACAGAGAGAACTTCTTAACTGCATATATCTGATTTATTTTTAAAACCCATGCCACTAGTGTGCCTCTGTCCTGAAATTGATAAGGAGTTGTTTAACCAACTGGAGTGACCGCTCCGTGTCTAACCCGCCGGGAGGCGACTGTAAGGTGGGGGCAGCATGGATGAATTAAGGGGAACCCGGGATGGCAGCAACCCCCCTTCTGAGGGCGGCGGTGTGCTACTGCTTACGTGCCCTGAAATGGCATTTGGGTACATTAATGTAAAGCAGTTTCAGAAGCCTAGGCTCTCCCAACGTGCCCCTATTTCCCTCGTGGCTGTCAGCGCTTAAATGTTTGATGCCCTCTCTTCCGCAGCAGGGCCTATAGGAGGTGGCTAACGGCTAAGCTAACACCACTGTTAAATATTTTGGGTTCGCCCCGGCGCACCATCCACCTCACGCACAGGCAGCCCCAGCTGCACAATGTCAAGCATTTCCGCACTCAAAAGATAAACAAAGCACTTACTGGCCGAGCGGACGAGGTAGCCGTGCTGCGACGCCGGTTGTCAGGCCCAAATGTTGCTTATTTAAATATTTTGGTGATGGGGGAAATCGCTCCCCCTGCTATTCTCCATTCTACCGACATCAACAGGTCATCCCAGGACACGCAGCAGCTGAGGGCGAGCCAGACGGAACCAGTGCGGCACGGAGCGGGGGGTGGGAGCACAACAAGGCACAATTCTTTGCAGCCGGCGCTCACAAGAGCTACCGTGCCAAAAAAACCCTGACTGCCGTTGCATTTTCGTGTATTTTGCGAGCTTAATTAACTTAAATGTATGAAAACAAACAGTGCTCGGCGCCGATCACTGTTTTTATTAGGCTGGGAAAGGCGAAAGAAAGTTTAGATTGTGCCAACCCGGACGCGTCCCCTCAGTCGCGCACTTATCCCAAACTTTAATTGTCCCGTGTCCTGCTGCTGCTGGACTGTTCCCTATCAGCCCTAAAAATCTACGGGTGCACACCCCCTCCTCCTCCTCCTCTTGCCGCCGCCGGTGGATCATCAGACGGCCCCGACGGGATGCCTCACGCAACGCTGAACAAGACAACTCACCCCCGCGCTGGGAAGCTGATGCAGAGCGTTGGTTCAAAGGAGGAGACGCAGCGCTCTCTCTCCCCGTTTTTCCTTGCTCCAGGCAGCCATTCAGTGTGAGGGAAACGGCGATAGCAGAGCCATCGAGGGCGGTACAGTATCCCAGGGGATTGCGGAACACAGAGCCACTGATCGCAGCGAACAGCAGAGAAGGAAGACAAGCATGACGCGCTCGTCATTCAATCGCATGATCGTTTCGAGCGCAGCCTCAATTTGGGGAGACCTATCCCACGGCGTAGACTGTTTGCGCATTGGCACAGCAGCATGGAGAAACAGTCTGGGTCTCTCTCTCTTTCTTTCTTTCTTTCTCTCTTTCTCTCTCTTCGCATATGAACTATGGAATTGGGGAAAAGTACGCCGTGTGTGTACTTATTTAACTTAAGTGAACTCGGCGGGCGCATATAAAGTAGTGATAAATCCGCGCCCTTGTTGTCTGTAAACAAGTGAAACGTATCACACTTACACAGGCACATTTGCTCAATTGACATACAGTTATAAGCCGTGCAGGCGCATTATTTATAGCAGCCTATCTATAGAGTGCTCTGTTCTATGATTTTTTTTCCGCCCTGAAAGCTGGAGGCACAGCAAATTCAAAATCCAAAGTGCCAGGAGTACACACACAAACACAGATATTTCATCACTTGAGTTACAGGTTTGTAAACAAACGCCATCAAAAGAGCATATCCCCAAGCATGGCAAAACAACAACAACAACAAAACCCTTTGGTTCCACTGGATGGAAGAGGAAAAAAGAAACCTCCATCACTTACAATGCAACATATTTAGCTCCTAAAACCCTCTTCTGTTTATGCGCCTTTGTCACATGCATTTCAATATGGGCACCCAAAAAGATGCTAGCCAATAATGTCTTCCACTTTGGTACTGTCTGTTGTCAAGTCTTTTGAGTAAAGTCCGATGAGAGCAATTAAGCTCATTAATTATTAATATTATTATTTATTTGGGGAGTGTTTGCTGTGTCCTCTCTTTAGCTCATACAGTTAAAGGAACACGACCAACTGAGAGCTGTTATAATTATCATCACTGCATAAATTAAACACTTGGACTTTGTTTAGTGTCATAACACTGAAGTTAAATGACTGCAGGTTATCTGGTAAACAGGACTCGGTTTTGTTGGGGTCATGCACTGGGTTGGCGCCCTCTAATCAGGTCTGGGGGCAACCCAGAGCTGTAAATCTAGCCAAAACATCCAAATATTGTTTTACAGCAGAAGTCTTTCTGAAAGCGCTGTAACTAAGTTTGTAACAAAAAGTGATGATGTATATATGATGATTATTGTTATCCATGCATACATATATACATACACTATATTGCCAAAAGTATTAACTCTGTTTTCATTTACATATGAACTTGAGTGACATCCCATTTTTATTCCATAGGGTTTAATATGATGTCGGTTTTGCAGCTATTACAGCTTCAACTCATCTGGGAAGGCGTTCTACAAGGTTTAGGAGTGTTTATGGGGATTTTTGATCATTCTTCCAGAAGCATATTTGTGAAGTCAGACACTGATGTTGGATGAGAAGACCTGGCTCGCAGTCTCTGCCTTAATTCATTGCAAAGGTGTTCTATCAGGTTGAGGTCAGGACTCTGCAGGCCACTCAAGTTCTTCCAACCCAAAGATAAAAAAAAAAAAAAATCACTATAATGGATATTTATTAAAGTGCAAAGTCTCAGTTTAGTTTGAATGGGTTTACATCAACATAGGAGAAAATACATTTATTATTTTATTGTAATATCTTTTGCATTCAACCACTGACTGAAATCTCTGACTCACAGACACCACTTGAAGCTTTGCTGAGACTGACCCCATATACCAGGTCTACCTGTCTACCTACCTGAGCTCTTGTGTGCATGAAACACACAGTTGTCCAAGAAACATTGAGAAAAGTGTCCAAAAGCTATAGAACACCTTTAACTTGGGCACAAGCGCAATTAAAGGGCATCTCATCAAGTCCATTTTTTTTTTTCAAATTGAATGTGGGAAAGCACCAACCCTGAAACAATGTTTCTACAGTTTTGTGAAAGGTATAGTGGATTTGCAACAGTAGAAATCAATCTCTTTATTTATTACAAAATTTAGATCTTTTATTTCATTACCAGCTGCGACACTATGGCTGAGGATGATGCAAACACAGTCATGCAAGGTGTTTGCGTCATCATTGTAAAATGTAGTCCTGGGGACCCCTGCTGTTGCTGAAACAACCGCAAGGTTGTTTTTTTGAGTACTTTGAAAGCTGTTTGTCTGTCTTTCAGTGGACAAATTAGTCAGTGCAGTCACTTTGCAAAGATATCAAAGATGTCATGAAACTTTGTAGGTGAGTAGCTGAGATCTGACCCAGATTTCAGCTATCTTACAACATGTATCAATCTCTTTATGCAAAATCAACATTGATTTTGCAAGAACATTCTTTAACATTCTTTAGCATTGCAAGCAACTAAAAAAGTAGGTGTTCACAAGTGTGCAGCTCAACCTCAGCAGCTGTAAATGATAAATTTATGCTCAACCCATGCTGGTTCTGGTAATCATGAAAGGTACACATACATCTGCCAAGAGTGTGATAACACTGTTTAATAAATGATATGGGGTTGCAAGTTTAAATTTGACTTCAAAAAAAATCTCAATAACACTGCTCTTACTGTCACAGTGTTATAAAAACAAACAAGAAAAACTAACATAAACTACTAATGCTGAAAATGCAAATGATAAATAAAAAGAAACATTAACTGTAAATGTGGAACTTCATGGAGATAAAGCACATGATTATTAGTCTGCACATTAATACTGCACTAAAAACACAAAGTATTTTTCAAGGTGGAGTCCATTTCAGTTTCTGTTTAGTCAAATTCAATTAAAAAAATAATAATGAGGGCCTTGGGGTCCCTCCGGATGAGCTGGTGGAGGTGGGTGGGGAGAAGGAAGTCTGGGCTTCTCTGCTTAGGCTGCTCTCCCCACAAACTGGCACCGAATAAGCAGAAGAAAATGGATGGAAGGATGGATGGAATAATGAGAAAGAGTCACATAGAAGTAGTTTATGGTCTTCATGGCTGAGCAAACTGAAAATTGATGATTTTTTAAATTAATTAATTTAAAAAAAGAAGTTTAAGATCAAGTGTCCTTTCCCTTGTAACAAAAGAGGATCTAGTTATTTGTTCATTGTCACTAATACATTTATAAATCATGGATTTCAGTCCCATTCAGACACTCCACCAGACCATCCGTGATATACACTAATCCAGGATTCCACTGTGGAAGATGACCTGACACAGTGGTTGTGCCACATTCCTTGCGGAAATGTTGTTGGAATATCAACTCAAATAGATTGAAGAAAAAATATATCTGTTTGCACTCTGATAAAATAGCCTGATGAGGTCCATGCCAATATGCTTGAATGGGACATCCATGAGGAGTAATGGTTGCAAAGGCACTTTTGGTTTAAACCAGCTCGCAATCAGGACAGGACTTTCACCACTGGGACACATCCCCCTGAATATCCAGCCAATAAAATCAGACCATTTTTCTTTCCAGAGTTTTGCTGTAACTTATATGACCCGCCATTTGAAAAACCTTTCCCTTCAGCTCTTCAGCACAGCAACTGGGTGTTCTCTTCACCAGAATGAGTGTCACAATTCACATACAAACATGAAACACGCTGACTTTAATCAATAAAAAGTGTGGATGCTTTTGTGCTGTGTCAGGGTGCACCAGCTGACTATTAACCTTAATCACCTGGTCATAAGCAAAGCACAGAGTATTTTCATGAGACTGCTCAAGTGGAAAATATTTCATGACATGTACCTTGGAAAGGCTCTGTGGGTTCACCCTCCCTCTCTGCAGTATTGGTGTTGGGAGTGGGATGTGTGGCATGCCGGATAGGACCGCAATGCAGGACTTGCAAGCAGAGTACGATCCCCTGATAGTTGGAGCACACCCTCTGGCCTCCCTCCTTGAAGATGGGGAACACCACCCCAGTCTGCCAATCCAGGGGCACCAGCCCAAATCTCCACTTGACATTGCAGAGGCGTGTCAACCAAGACAACCACACAACATCCAGAGCCTGCAGGAACTCAGGGTGAATCTCATCCACAACAAGGGCCCTGAAATCAAGGAGTTGTTGAACCACCCCAGTAACCCCACCCTCAGTGGTGAGCAAGAAATCCCACTCGTCCACAGACTCTGTTTCCTGTACAGTAGGTGTGCCCAGTTGTCAGCAGTGCCCCACCTGCACAATATACCATGTGAGTAGAGCACTCCTTTCCTCTCTTGATGGTTTGTCAGAATTGTTTCAAGGCTGCATAAGCCTAAACAACAGTCAGGACTCATTCCCTGACTCGAAGGTGCAGGGAACCAACCCTCTCCAGCAACCTTCACCAGTGAAAACTCCGACATACAAGCAACAAGCCAAGAGGATATAAATATCACCACCTCTCACCAACTCCAGACTGGAACAGAGGCACCCAGGAGGCATCCAAGAGTCCAGGACCTCTCCAGAAGACATCTAGCCGGTATCGCCCAACTTCACACACTAGCTTAGACTCCTTCCATACCAGTGAGGTGACATTCCATGTCCCAATCGCCAACCTCAATAGCCGGATATTGGTCGGTAGGGCCTCTGCCCTTGGCTGCCACCTGACACACAACCAGCTCCCAATTTGGATTTGGGAGACAGACATACTCTCTTTTTAAGAATAGGGTTAAAGCTTTCCTTCATGCTAAAGCTTATAGTTAGGGCTGAATCAGGTGACCCTGAACCATCCCTTAGTTATGCTGCTAATTAGTAATGATTAAATACAGTGGGGA
Source organism: Andinoacara biseriatus (assembly GCA_015108635.1). Taxonomy (NCBI): domain Eukaryota; kingdom Metazoa; phylum Chordata; class Actinopteri; order Cichliformes; family Cichlidae; genus Andinoacara; species Andinoacara biseriatus. The sequence continues at coordinate 90 of VUQJ01001964.1, read as the reverse complement.
AAAAAAGTATTTAGTCAGTCACCAATCGTGCAAGTTCCCCCACTTAAAAAGATGAGAGAGGCCTGTAATTGACAGCATAGGTAGACCTCA
>VUQJ01001962.1:33538-49606 GCA_015108635.1 Andinoacara biseriatus | reverse complement strand
GCTAAGCATAAAAGCGAAGCTGTCGATTTACCGGTCGATCTACGTTCCCACCCTCACCTATGGTCATGAGCTTTGGGTAGTGACCGAAAGAATGAGATCGCAAATACAAGCGGCGGAAATGAGTTTCCTTCGAAGGGTGGCTGGCCTCTCCCTTAGGGATAGGGTAAGGAGTGTGGCCATCCGTGAGGGGCTCAGAGTAGAGCCGCTGCTCCTCCACATCGAAAGGAGCCAGTTGAGGTGGCTCTGGCATCTGATTAGGATGCCTCCTGGCCGCCTCTTGGGTGAGGTGTTCCGGGCATGTCCCACTGGGAGGAGGCCCCGGGGTAGACCCAGGACACGCTGGAGAGATTATACTGTATCTCTCGGCTGGCCTGGGAACGCCTTGGGGTCACTCCTGATGAGCTGGTGGAGGTGGCTGGAGAGAGGGAAGTCTGGGCTTCTCTGCTTAGGCTCCTGCCCCCGCGACCCGGCCCCGGATAAGCGGAAGAAAATGGATGGATGGATGGATGGATAATGAGATATTCTCCTGTGAAGGAAATATCACTGAACAGCTCAAGACTTAATTTAATGTTAACTCAGTGGTACATTCTCAACTCATCAGTCTTCACGTCTTTATTTTCCTAAATTCCTCACTTGTACAGGTCAGTTTTCGATTTAGAGGATGTAAATTATAGAATAATTTTTCCCATCTGTTATCATTTAACTGGTGTTTTGCAACAGCTTTTTCTAAGGATATCAACTCAGGTGCATGAACCAATATTCCCTTTATTAAAATGCACTTACTTGCATAAACATGCATACTCTGCATTTTTTTCTTTTGATGATTATTATTGTTGCTATAGATTATTTTTTAAAATGCATTATTCCTAGTTTGCCATTACATTTGTGAAGCCATATTATTTACTTTGTGCCAATTTTGTGTTTCTGCATAATGTTTCGACATCTTTACATTTTAAATCATAATAGTGACTATAATGATTAATTAAGTGGAGGCATCAAAATGAGTCCACTGGATTTGCTGCCACTACCTGCACTGTTTCTTTGTTGGTGGTCTTTTAAGTGGTGTAAAATAATAAATTGACATTGGCATTAAAAGTATACTATATTGCCAAAAGTATTCGTCGTCTGCCTTCACACACATATGAACCTGAGCAACATCCCAGTCTTAATCCATAGGGTTTAATATGATGTCGGCCCACCCTTTGCAGCTATAACAGCTATAACGTTCCACAAAGTTTAGGAGTGTATTCATGGAAATGTTTGACCATTTTTCCAGAAATTCATTTGTGAGGTCTGACACTGATGTTGGCCTGGCTCACAGACTCCCCTCTAATTCATCCCAAAGGTGTTCTATCTGGTTGAGGTCAGGACTCCGTGCAGGTGTGCAGCTATTGACTCTGCAAAAATTTGTCGACCTCTATGCACTACTGTATGTACCTCAGCATCCACTGACCCTGCTCTGTGATTTTACATGGCCCACCACTTCATGGCTGAGTTGCTGTTGTTCCCAAATGCTTCCATTTCATTATAGTCCAACTAACAATTGACTGGAATATTTAGTAGTGAGGAAATTTCACAACTGAACTTGTTGCAGAGGTGGCATCCTGGACTGGTACCACGCTGGAATTCAGTGAACTTCTGAGAGCGGCCCGTTCTTTCACAAATGTTTATAGAAGCAGTCTGCATGCCTAGATGATTGGTTTTATACACCTGTGGCCATGGAAGTGATTGGAACACCTGAATTCAATGATTTGGATGGCTGAGCAAATATTTTTGGTAATATAGTGTAGTTCGATGTTTGACAGCATTTAAATGTAGGTTTAAAATGTGTCTGTGTGCAGCTTCTACATACCGTAGATGATTGCTTGTCAGCTGATTTGTGTTCATTTTATGGAACTCATTTCTAGAACTATTTAGAAGCAAATGTATAATTTTAAAATGTGTGTATGCTACACAAGTAAAAATTTCATGAATATATCTCTTGTCTTAACATGTAAGAATGTCCATCAATCCATTTATTAATTTTCTTCTACTTTTCCAATTCAGGGTCGCGAGGGAGCTGGAGCCTCTCCAGCTGCCATAGAATAAGAGACAGGGTTCACACTGGACAGGTTGCCAGTCTGTTGCAGGGCTAACATAGAGAGACAGACAACCATTCACACTCTCATTCACACCTATGAGCATATGGGCCTAAAAAGGATGAAAATTTTAAAAATTCAAAATAATTTAAAGACCACATGTGACTGCAACTCAACACACTGAAAGTCTCAAAATTAGCAGGACCACATGTTTAAATGAGAAAGTCTAACTAAAAAATGCTCCAAAATTTGCACACCTGCAGTTAACATAACAAACATCAGTTATTTCTTGTGCCTTGTCCCAATTAGCAGGTTCCACCTCCTTGAGTTTTGTTAATCCATCACAGTACACAATGATTCAGCGATAATGAAGTACAATTTTTTTTAACAATCAATCAATCTGCTTTTAAACTGTCTTACCAAATACAATACTGGATTTATTTCCATCTTTGTGGATGTTACAATTCAAGAATTGCAAGCGCTAATGTTCTTGTCATGGGAATGAATGGAAAGTAATGAATGCCACAAAAATAATGTATGGAAAATGCATATCAATATTATATAAGTGCATGTTATCTTGTATCTGTAGCTTATCTTCCATAGATTATTTGACCCCATTTGAAAGCTGAAATGGGTTCTACTCGACAGCTTTCCTGAATTTCTTCCCTTAGTAGGCGAAAAATTCAGTTTATCATCACGCACCAAACAGATGCTGAAGAGCAACATTTGCTCTCAAGTTCCAATTGTGCACAGCGTGTCCCACCTAACAGCCAAAAATAATCTCTAGTGTGCACATCACCTAGAATCATCTCCATTCCCCTGCCAGCTCCTTTCTCTCACCACAATAAATGAATGTGAATGTATGAAAATCATTTTAAATGACTGAAGTAGGCTGCAGATGTCAGACACAACAAGGTACTTACCTCCTCAAGGACATCAGCGAGCTTGCTCAGAATATCTTCCTGTAGGCCGTGGAAAGACGGGACGCTGCAGAAGAAAAAAGGAGGATTTTTATACTGAATACATAGATTTCTGCATAGTGAAAATATTACTAATTAAGCCCTTTGTTTAAAAAAGATGCAGGAAGTAGTGTAGCTGGAGGCTTGGTATACAGCTGAGGGGAGAAAAGCATATACTTTGGTATACTGTGTGCAAAAAAAAAACTTGGTCCTCTGAAATTAAAAATAATTTTTTTTTTCAGATTTTATAAGAACTTCAAGAAAAATAATTTCATGACAGGCTCTGCAGGTAACTCCTACAACTGTTTGTGTCAAAATGCACATGCCTGTAATGAGAATGAGCCTGAATAAATTTGCATTAACATAAATAAGATTAGAGCAAAAATACAGTTCTATGTGTCAGACAAAAGTCACTTTTGTGTTCATGCTCCTCAAAGCTTCATTCAGACATGCCTAGGCCGTGAGGAAGAGCACCAAGGAATCCCTATAAGGGGGTTATTTGCTCTGGGCACAAAAGACAAGTTGCACTTGTGGCCATGAGCAAAAACAAATCTCTTTGGAGCAATCACATTAGTGAGCTTAGCAACTCGCAAAGATGCACAAGAGGATTGTGCGGTTCATTGATCAGGTAATGTGACTACATGCTGAAAGTATGAAAGAAGTTAAACTGTTGTCATTGACTTTTACTGAAAAGTGGTCAGGGTACTCATTCAGACATGAAGGTGAAAAATTCATATGCTGTAAGATTACTGGAAATGAGTGGAGGTGTTAGAAGGCATTTGAAGTAGTTTGGCCACAGTGGATACATGTGATGCAGACCCCAAATCACTGCTGAGGAGTACATTTTTTCCATCACATTTTCAGCATAGTGTTGGAATTTTCACTTTACTGCTCCAGGAGCTGATCCACTGATTCAGTTTTGTATCATATAAAAGAGTGCTTTAAGATTATGTGCTAGGGCATCTGTCCAAAATTACAAGCTGAACTGAAACTGGCCCTTTCAAGAGGATGATTATCTTAAGCACAATAGCAAATCCACCAAAGTGAAACTTAAAAAGAAGAAAAGATGAGTTATGGAGAAGCTCAGTAAAAGATCAGTTGCGGGAGACTTGATCGTGGTACTGTACAAGCAAGGAAAGCAACTACTGAAATGAGGTATTTCTGTTTACGAGCACAATATTATACAGTAATAATCCTCAGGTCAAGTATGTACTTCCACAGGCACAGTATTAGAAAATATAAACACATTTGTTAACAAAGCTTTTTTTTTTTAGTGTTGTCAGCTTTATCTGTAGGCATTGTCAAATATTTGTTTCCCAAATGTGTCACGTTGTTTCATTAGTGAATATCAACTGTTAAACTGTTAAATTTGAGTAGGAGTGCTTTCTGGATTCAAACAGTTTTTGCTTCAGGCACCCTTTGGATGGGATACATATACTGTAAGAAATCAAAGAGCTCTTCCAACTAACCTTTGAAACGTCTTTATTCTCATGGCATGGTCATGTTTAACATTTAAAAAAAAAAAAGTTTGTTTTTCCGTACAATCCCTCATCTAGGAGTTAAAGAACAACTCTTTTCTACTGGTTTCTACTGGTAAGTCATCTGTATATTTTTGGCATATTCTGTTTTATTGGCCAATTGCTATCATGTGACTGTCACTTTTTTCTCCCCCCGTTGCATCTTGTGTGGTATTTTTATCCTTTCATGTTATTTTTAAACATAGTTTGTTCAATCAAAGCATGACTGTGATCTGAGAACCAACAGTTCAGACACAGGCAGCAGAAATGCTCAAAATCAATATTTTTCTATGGGAGGCCTGTATTATAGTACTATACGTATAAATTTTCCAGCATAAATGGGCAACATGAGTAGTTACACAGCTGGGCATCAGCTCCTACGGTTGAATACGCCAGTATAAGCCTGTAGTATTTGTTCCATTACTTCCCGGCAGCCTGAATGAATGCCGCCCGCTATCAACCCTGCTAAATAAAACTAGCCTAATGTTTATCAAGGAGGAGAGAAAATAACCCCGTGTTGGTGAACAAAGGGCTTATCTCCCCGTATCATCTCACTCTCTCGCTCTCCCTCCCCGTTTCTCCATCTCCCCTCCCCCTTAATTTTCCATGTTTTATTACAGTAATCTGAACCATCTTGTCACGGCCACCGTGCTGATCCTTGTGTTACTGCTTCCTCAACAAAGGCACTAGTTAACCAGCTAGGCATTGAACACATGACACTTACTGTACATGAAACTGTGTTTCAATCCTCTGAGCTGAGAAGCTGTTGACACAAACAAAAGGCGTCTGTCGCAGCACATTTCTGATTCAACAGCTTAATTATGTTACAGCTGAGTAATTACACAAAGCCAGCAGGGAAGTGTGGTTCTGTTATTCTTTAGGCATTGTGCAGTTATACCTATAATTTTAAAAATCTTTTGTTGTAATTCTGTAAACATCTACCAAAACATGTTTTGAAAAAGTGCTTATTTGATTATTCCCTCTATGAAAATCTGTGGGCAGATCTTCATTTTTATATGCCGTACAGCTAGACTTTTATCTGAAGTTGAAGGCGGCAGAGGTCTGAATAAAAGCCCACTATTTAAAAAAAAAAAAATCAGTTCATAGAAATGTGCATGTTCTAAACCTGGGTGCATTTGTCAGAAAGCTACATTTGAAATTACTTTTCCCGGAGCAATGCAGTGAGGGAGTTAGAAGACAGACAGCTAACGAATTAAAGGAAAATCCCGATCCTTTACCTCTACAGTGACGGAATCAGGTGGTCAGGTGACAAATTCACATATGTAGTAAAATACGAAAACACCAAATGGTTTGATAGGAATGAAAAAGATGTGAATCGCCATAGTCGCCTGATTATCCAAATGAATCCAAATGACACCGACATGTTAGACAATGCTCTCTATACCATCATTATCAAAGCATCAAATGAGGGATTATTCTGAAAGAATGGAGTTCATCCCTCCAGTAAAGTACCAGAGACTCAGAGTTGCTGAATCAATGTCAAGGCAGATTTAGGCTGTTCTACCAGAATATTTTGGCTCATCACTTCACTTAGACATATCATCTTGTTTTTCCTCTGATATGTCACCTGTCTGTACATGCTAGGAAGAAATAATAGAACAGGCACACTTAATTCCCCCATGCACAACGTGGGACTTTCTTTGCCAGTTTTTCATCTTCAACTATTTGCCAGAATAAATATATAATTTTATATAACAGTTAGAGGGTGGGCAGGAGACTCACAGGGACCACTATGTGTTTGTTATTACTTTTATTAGATCTGTTTCTAGGAAATTAAACTGGAATATAATTATCTATGTACTGTGAGTTGACAAACAGTGTTATAAATCTCAGATTTCCTCCAGACATCCCTTTACAAAACAAATACACCAAGGGAGCCCAAAACAAGCAGTATGTGCATCTATTAAATATTTACTTAGTTTATCAGTTGGACTCTTACGTAAGGCCTCCTGACAGGCAAGAGCTGTAACACTGAACAGTGTGTGCTCATATGTGCTCTGCAGATGTTAGAAGTAAAAAGATATCACTAAAATAGGTTACGTCTTACATGAAATACTAATAGGGCTCTAAAATAATATCTGGCTTTACTGTGAAACTGTACTCCGGATACAGAAGTGAAGTGACTTTGTTCTGGGAGACTGTCCTAAAACAAATATGGTATAATGTTCAAAAGCTTTAAAAGAAGCCACATGTAAGCTTTGCTGACTTGCAATTATTTTTTGTGACTTTGGGGATAATAATTGTCCTATTTCAGAAGTAGTTACAGTTAAACTGCAAGAAGTTTTTGATTTAACTGAAGCTTTGAAAGCAACTAGCTGTATGTATAACTTTGACATCATAAATTACACCCTATGTTCTTTGAAAGGGGGCTTTCGAATGTACTGACATACAACTTGCTTTGCGCTTGTTGGAAATGCCTAGTAAAAAGCTTCCTTCCTGTCTGCTGTACCCATTGCTTAAAAATAGCTCCTACTGCATCTCTCTCAGGACTGACAGAACCTGATCATGATCGCAGTGATTCATGATGTTTCCTCAGGAGAAATGTCTTTGAGGCAGAACATGTGCCTAAATAATTTGGAAAATGTACACAAAATTGTGCTGGAGTGAGTCAGTGACAGGACACAGATCAGCTGCTAAGCTTGGCCATGCCATAAAGTCATTATAATAAAAAAAAATGATGTGGAGTGCATGCATTAGAGTGAGGCTATGATATAATTTTCATAATTGGCTTGATGAAGCTGAAAGTGGATGATAGTTTAAAAAAGAAGTTGAACACAGAGAACGAGTGAGAGATGTTTATAAGGCAATTGCATCTCATGCATTTTGATCATCACTGGCTGCTCTCCATCTGTCGTTTGATGCCTCTTCCTTTTACCTCACGCAGGACCCAAAAAAAAGGGATCTGCAGGTCTTTTAAGTGTTAATAGGTTCAGCTATGGAGAAGTGGTTATTGGTTAAGGCCCTCTGATACAAATAAGGACATTAAAAACAAGGACACAGGTACAGGGTATTTTTCCACTGGGTTGAATGATGCACCAGAAATAATTGCTGAGTTATATAATTTATTGGCAAAATGGAAGAGTAAGGAATCATCTGAGAAACAGCTCACACACATTTTCCTGAATTCATTTGGGTAATTCATTCATTGCTTTTCAGATCAAAGACCTATTCCACTCTTCTGTCACTGTTGGAAAATTTGCCTTGCTTCCTTACCTTTTCAGAAACTCCATATACTCTGTGTGCTTGATTAAACCCGTCCTCATCATGATGGTCTGAAAACACTGTCGGTCAATGGCCCACAATTTCACATTTGTTAGAGCTGGAAAGAAGAATACACATGATTAAATTGAACATTAGCAGTGTGGTGACAGGCAGTTTTCATCCTCCAGCAATTAGAATAATAAAACAGCACATACAGTGCAAACTCTGCAACAGCTTCATGCTCTGTGCATGCAATGTGAATATAGTGAAATGAGAAAGCAGCTGTAGGTGTATCGAGGTATGTGCCAATGAATTTAAACTATAATCCTCTTCAAGATGGAGAACTGTGCCGGTCCTAAAGCTTAGTTACTCTTAAGAATAATCTTCATTCAAATATTTTATCTCGCCTCTAATCTGGAAACAGCAAATAGCAGCTATTCTGGACAATTACTCTTTATTCAGCAATTTGGAGTTAATTGGTATTTTTGAAATACCTCACATGCATGGCTTGCTTGAAGTCATGCTGCAGCATTTTAATTGGTTTAAGGTCGGGAATCTGACTACACTATGCCCCCTTTTTTTTTACTTTAAGCCCTCGAATTACTGATTGCTCTTTGTGTTAAGAGCAATTATCAAACTGCACAACAAAAGTAACTTTGAAATCACAAACAGCTATCCTGATACTTTTCTTCCTAGAACAGTTTGGATTTGTTCTCACAATGATTGCAATCTGCACAAGCCCTGAGGCAACAACTCATGGAATGGAAGTAAATGGTTGGCATGCAGTTTTTTTCTTCTTCTTAAATCTAGAAATATGCCTCATTTGACCACATACTTTTGTTCTGCTGAGCATCCAGCTGATCAGAGACCAGCAGAAGATGAACTAAACTGGTTTGTCTTTAGAGAGCAGTGGCTTTAGTTGCTTTACCTTTCTATGGACACTTTGATGCTTGTTGGTTGGACTGAATGTGGAATTTAGTGGGTGCAAGAGATGCTATGTCTGCAATGCTGTAATGCAATACTTTTTGACACGTTCTTGAAAAATGCATGGGTTCTTACAGCACTCTTTGCTGAATACCCAGACCTTCAAAGAGCAAAAATAGTGTCAAATCTCATTTTTACCCACTTTTTCCATGTTTATTCCTGGCTGTTGATCGATTGAGTCTTTGGGTCTTTGACATTTTCAATGCTTTTCACCTCAAGACTTCTTTCTCTGACGTTCTCTGTAGACACTTTTGATCTGAATATGTTTTACTTCAACAGATCCCTGTCATGAAGAGGAGTCTCTATTGAAATCCAGGCCATGAGGGATTTCATCAGAGCATTGGGCCCCTAACCCACAGCTGAATGTCATTATATTTCCCCATTCAGACCTGTTTCACAGATGAAAATGGGTTGTTGGGGCAGAAAATTAAAAGCAAAACATATAAAGCCTCCCGATTTCATCTAGCTTGGCCACATTGTACAGTGATTCTCAGAATTCAATACTTCATTTTGTAAATAACAGTTCATGATAATTATTTCACAACTGGTTTCTCATGGATTGCAAGTATCATTATCTTCTGCAAGAAAAGACTTATTTCAACTTCAGCGCTTCGACTGTGCAGCTGTACAATTGATTCTGAAGAGTACAGAGAAAGAAATCTACAATCTGACCCATCCAGAAATAGTGCAAATCTCCAGGGAGCCCTCCGGCTTCAGGGACATGTGGTAACATTAGAAAAGAATACATCAGATAACAGTCGGCTTAGCATTTTGTCAAAGTGTGTATATGTGTTCACTAGAAGTGTGCAGTCTATCATTTTGCAGCAGATATATAGATCAATTGTTGTTAATAAGAGTGTGTTTTTTATTGATTAGAGAAGAAATATTTTTCACTCACTGGCACTAACAGGGAAGTCAGCATACAGGCTTAGCTGCTGAACAGCACGTCTACAGCTAATGAGGAATCAACGTGTCACTTCAGGAGGAGCAGTTTAACAAGTACAGTGTATGTCTGACACTTAATGAATGGGATACACACACACACACACACACACACAAAAAAAAACAACTTTTTATGTCAACAAGACAGTGTGTTTATTACAGAAAGATCATTCTATACAGTTGTCATTTCTTTGAGGGAATATTTCATAGTTTTTAGAGTTTTGGGTGAAGACAATGACTGACAGAGATGTCATGAGTTGAGTAAGAACTGCTGAGGTTATTAAGATGGTGAAACTCTGTAATTTTAATATAAATGCAGTTGTTGCACCAGGTTTGTACTGTTATACTGTAAGACAGACAGACAGAGAGATAGATAGATAGATAGATAGATAGATAGATAGTTGAAAATACTTTGATTGCTTCACTAGAGGTATCCACTAGAGGATTATATAAGTATCAGTCCATTTACTATTTGCCATATGCACACTAATGTATAGACTGTCAGAATCACCACCAATGTTCAAACCAGGAGTTTAGCAGCCATTTAAAATCGGGCCAAACCACAGGAGAGGTGCCCTCATTACAGAGACTGACACTGTTTTACTTAGCGACTTTCTAGAGTTTCTACAAGTAGAACCCCCACCCTCCAAAAAACACGGCATGACATAAAACTATATACAAACACAGATGTGTGGATACAGATATGTAGGCGTTCTGTGCAAGCACAAAGAGATAACAAAGACAGACATACACACGCCCAGGAAGTATATGCTGAGAGATGCACACAAGTATGTCTGTTTATCAATAAAGATACACAAATGCGTCTCTGTTCAGATACACATAGAGGCATACACACACACACACACACATACACATATACACACACACATATATATATATATATATATATATATTTATGGCATCATGGATTAAATCACTGATGACAAAATCCAAACACAAATTTCCCACAGTATTGCAATTCTCTTCCTGTTTGCTGTAAAGCTGTAAGCTTTACAAAAGGTGAACTTTTACATTTGGAAGAAGAAAAATCACATTTGGAAGAAGCTCTGTCTTAACGTAAAAAAAAAAAAAGTCATTTTAAAAGTTATTTATTTTGTAGGGAGTGGTGTAGCCAAGAGGTGGGGACAAATTACTCCAAGGCAGACTGCAAACTGGTCAAATCTGGTATATAGAAATAGGTCATAAGAGAAATTATTAGAATAGCCCTCTAATCTGACCCATAAGCAGCAAGAGTGGGAAGTTAGACATCATTGTCCACTGTGCAATAGAGTGGTTTTGCAGTAAGTGGGAGTATAGGGCACTGGGAAATAAGATATGTAAGGAGCCTGCAGCAGACTGCAGTAGGTAAACTTATTATTCGGAGGCTTGGCTAAATTGCAGTGAGACTGGGGGAGCTAGTTATCCTGTGCTCAGGGAGAAGATGAATGTCTTAATGCTCATGGGTTGTCAACCATTAGCTTCACCACTTTCTGGTTGCACAAGGCTCCCCAGGCTGTACTGGAAAAATGCAAGGATGTTATTTGGGAAATGGTTTGAAGAATTCAGCATTGCGATGTTCCGCTGATCTCTGCAGCTTCAGCACGGTTTAGCGTTTATTCGGGAGCTGCACAACTGAATTCAATTCAGTTCTCAGACCTGACAATAAGATTTGCCTATAGGTAAATTTGTGTTGTATGAAAACCTGTTGTTACAGACTGTGGTTGTATTGCTGCTGTTGCCCACTTGCTGTAATCATAGTCTTTGAACACAATCATCAACATTTGTCAAATTCTAGTCTGTTCTCTTTTAGTTTGCAATGGATATAGCTGTATAAGCATCCATCCTCTTCCAAAAGGCTTAAAAAACACCGAAAACAATGTCTTCACTACACCACAAAGCCAGTATTTGTGGAGCACTCAGGTATTTGATGTGTGTCTGTTGACAGCCATAGCACACACACTGTGATGCAGACAGAGGAGGCAGTGAAGACACAGTTTCCAGGATATGTGGATGTGGGGATCAAGTGTGGTAAAACTGCTCCTTTTGTGAAAAACTGAGTCCTGTCAACACCGTGAAAGTGGCCTCTCAACATGCACAAACCTGCAATCTGCCAGTGTGTGGGTTTACACAGGGGGAAAAGGTTTGCTGGTGTAGGCCACACATATATATAACACACAGGTGAATTATGTTGCACTGCATCTCAAATTATATAATAGCCGGTCTTTGCATGTGTGCATAAAGAGTGTAAATTGCTATTTTATATTGTAGATTTTCCATAATCAAATTCAAGTCCGGCTAACTTCAGTATAACATATTGCTGAATATTACTGAACATCTATCTCTTTTTGGCCTTCAAAGCTCCTCTAAACTGAATGCAATCTGACCTCGGAATAATGGACGGCCATTTATACCCCTGCTGGCAAACAGCTGAGTATGTTATCATCTGGTCATGCTCCTGCTTTTCCTTCCTTTTCTTTGACGGCGTGATTGTAATTCCACACCGTTCAATTATTTGTAATAACTGATGAACAGGTTTGATTGTGAAGTCCTGCAAAACCAGCCAACTCCCTCCCTTGGCGCGCACTGTCGCCAAAAAAAGAGGATCTGTGCTTGAAAACTGGAAAACTGTGAGAGACAACAGGCAATAAGATAGACGAGAAAGCATGTAAGCAGTGGAGGAACCCATTCATTTGGCACAGTCATAATTCAGTGTAACCGAATTTCAGCCTGGGGCATTATGCAAATGTTCCATGTGTGTTTGTTTGGGTAATCGTATTTTTTTCCCCCTCATTAAATTATACATAAACATATGATGTGAAATCTGGTCATGAATCTGAACAATCTATATCCAGTCTAGGGCTCGGAAACATCAAAACTCTGCATGTCTATGAATGTAGTCTTTATTTTATTTTTTTTTTGTGAGTTTTTATGATTTTGAAATGACTTAAAACAGGTTGCGTCTCGCGCATGGTGATTCAGCTGAAGTATAAAGCATTTATACATTGGCGTTGCAGAAAATCCACATTTCTGTCCAACAGCACCTCAGGGCTATATGAAAGTGGTACTTAAAGATTAGACCAGAGTCTCAAGCAGTGAAGTGTGACAGGAAATATATCTGCAGAAAGCACTACTCGACGTACATGCCCATGTAAACATTATTGGAGAGACAAGAGCTTTCTTTCTTTCTTTCGCTCTTGGTGCACATTTACTTTTTAAATTTGCATTTATAATCTGCCTAATGTTGTGCCAGCATATATACTTTCTAACCATGTTAAGATCAGGACAGATGATGATGATGATGATGATGATGTTCATATATACACAGACACAGATTTGTTTGCATGTCCTTTTCGCACTTTTCCAATGCTAGCATACCTGTAATCAAATTTTTGTCACGCAGCAAAGAAACTGGGAGATAATAATCATAATGTGGTTTTGGTTCCATGTGGGATATAAAGACGTGCTTGCCTGTGATTTATCATTTTAGTACTTGTAGATAATCAACCTGGGGTTATACCACTCTGAGAGAATAAGTGGTGGCTCCAAACTAATTAGCGTGTGCACCCACCATAAGAATTTCCACACAGGAATACTGTGGTAATGTTTGGGTTTGAGGGCAATCAAATTGGTTTTCACCATCACTCTAAAAATGCTTCCCACTGTTAATTCTGTGACTGTGCTCCTCACACCTTAATTTCTGTCATTAACATTTTCTCCTTAACTCCCTATTTTTGCTTCCCAGAGGATGAGAAAATTAACCATTTTCTTCTCACTGGCTCTGAAACACTCACAATCACATACACACTTACAATCGCAACATGACGTAAGGTCTACTCCTTATGGCTTCCAACATGTCTTATGAGAGTAATGCTGTTAGGGCTTCAAGGTGGAAGAGTGTAATCTCTTTTCCCTCTAAGTCATTAATAACATCAGCCGAGTCTGATTACATCTAGATGAGCTCTTTAGAGCGTGAGAAAACAGGACAGGTCATTTACGCCAGACAATGTCACAGAGCCCAAGGAAAAAGAAAACATTAGAGGAATTCTACTCATAATTATGGCTAAAATCGTAATTATTTTTACAGAGGATTAAAGGAACACAACAGTGCAGGAGAAACAGGAGTACTGTGTGTCTGTGCTGCAGGGTGACATTGCGTCTTCAATAAATCTCAGCACAGAAAACTAGCTGGCTTAATCAGAGGCGACCTCCAGCTGCCAATTCTGCCAATAGTCGCGTCATGTGGGAGTCTATAGACTTGGAGCAGCAGCTGCTTGAGAAATATTGAGCTCATTCCACCTGCCATCCACGCACAATGCTCACACACACCGTGCTGTATAGAAACCAGGGGACACCACATCTTTTTTTTTTCTTTTTTTTTTAAGAATGATACATTTATTTTCTCTTATCTCTGTCCAACCATGTCTGTTATTATGATTTAAAAAAAAAAAAAGATATCTGAGCATGTGGGAGTCATGATACTGAAGAGCAGTATTATTAAAAGCATGCATTTATGTTTCTCTGTTTTAAAGTCTCCAAAATCTAAATATTTACCTCTCATCTTTGTATCATCTGCGAGCTTTATTCATCAGGCACAACTGATCAGGTTTTTTTTATCATTAACATTTAAATGTCTGGATTACCTTCACTTTAAGTATTCTGTTACATCATTCCAAACACCTGAAGTAGTAAACGTCCTGATTTATACATTAAATACTTTGATCACTTGAGCAAGGAGCCTGTGATCTTATATATGCAAAAGCATTACTATTTAAAAGCTCAAACTACGCTGTCAAAAGTGGAACTCATCACACTCTTTGATAGAAGCTTCTAAAAATATTCAATAACAGTTTCTAGATGGATTGTGCTGTGTATGTGGACAGTCAGTCATGATGACATTGTCAGTCTTCAATCTTTTCAAGCCATGTTTGAACAGATCAGAGGAAAAGAAGTCTGTAGCTGTTGTAGCAGCTGTTTGAGCACTTGAGTCAAACGCTCAGAACAAAATACCATCTGGCAACTATAATATTTCACTGATTTTAAGGAGTTTTGGTAACAAAGCAAATAGTTCACATTTGCCAATGTAAACCTTAACCACTTGATAGCTCTAGATAAAATGTTAAGAGAAAAGGTTATTGCACTGCGTCCTTGTCAGAAATATATAAAGCATAAATGTTTGTAATAAGGAAAAAGGTTAGAGGATCCTTGAAGGCACTGGGACACATCAGCTAGTCATGATAGATCATCAATGTCTATAAAGTATACATTCTCTCTGAGCAATTAATGAAATTCCCTTAGCAAGTAATTGTGACGATAGAGTCTAGACCAAACTGTGGAAGAACCAACAACCCAAATAACCAACCAACAGACCAACCGGTAACCCAACAGAGAGAAGCTGGCATTACTTAAGGGACTACCTGCATATACTGCACAAGAGTGGTGATGTTTTAGAGTACCCAACTATAGGATGAAAGGGATGGTACGAGTCATATGCTTAAAATTTACTGACAAACATCACTGATGGCAGGTGTGCACTATGGAGGCCGAACCTCCTGAGAATGAGAGGAATGGGGGAATGCCAGAGGGACAGGGTGACAAAGTTTCAGCCCAAAAGTCTTCAGAAAATGTAGAAATTCAGTATCTGAAAGAACAGATGAAAAAACAGCAAACTTAACATTTTCTTTATAATATATTCATCCACAGATATCACAGGATGACACGAGTGCTGTTGCATACGCTGTCAATGTAAACGCATTTATTTCCATTCGCTCACTCTGAACACTCATAATAGGAAAAAAAAAACTTTTCTGTGCAAATTGCTTTGTAGTTGCTTTGTGAGATAAATTTTAATTGTTTGTTGTCCTCGTCATTACAGCCAATCAACCATAAATTATTCACCGCAGAGGAAATCAGTTTGAATAACCTGATAAATTTCAGTCAGGCCCGCTGTAGAAAATCAAATGGAGGAAATGAAGTGTGTTTGCTATTCATCAGCAAGTTATTTTTAGGCGGTGGTGCAGGTTGTATCAGACACTTTTCTCTATATAGCGAGCTTTATAAACTCCACACTGGACTATCTTCTTTTTTTTTTTCTTTCTTAATATTTCATGCAACAAGATATCCTGAGAGAAAAGCATCACATTATTTTTTCCTACTAAATGAGTTACAATTTTAGCATCTACACAAAAATTATCACAAACATGAGCTTTGCTTTTTTTTTTTTTCAGCTTTAACAACAAAAAGGAATTGCTTGTTGTGTCGCTGCTTAGATTCACAAGCCTTTCTGTCAGTCAAGCCTGATGTTTTGCATCCCACTGAGGCAGGAACATCTACTCTCTGCACCCAAAAATATCAAGCGAAACCCAAGTG
>VUQJ01001962.1:12350-23221 GCA_015108635.1 Andinoacara biseriatus | reverse complement strand
ATAAATAACACATTCTGGTCATTCTGTTTCTGCCAACTAGTTACCAAATTCTGTTATTTTTTCCATCCAGATGGCAGCTGGTTCCTTTAATAGTGTTGTTAAAGTTAAAAACACAGCCTGAATAGGAATAAAAATTAGCATGTAATCTACTGCAATTAAACTTATCAGTGTTTTTATTGTTATCAAAGTCCTGTTTGCTTTGAAAAGCTACCAGGCACAGTTCTCAAGTAATGAACTGCCGAAACCAGCCCAGTTTTCCCTAAAATGAACAACAAAGAATGATCTTTTAGCATTTTTGGCACTAATTCAAAGTAAATGCAATTTTAATGCTACTCTACATCGAGTGCATAATGTAAGACTTACAAAAACTTACTTTTAACCCAGGCCTGAAATTCAAGAAAAATTTAAACATTTCAGTTTTATTGCAAAGCGAAATTTTGTAAATGCACCACAATTCTTGAAAGAAAGACACACTACACTTAAACAGGCCTGGGGTTGTTCTTGACAAGTCTGACTGTGTTGAAAGAACTGTCATAATTACACACATTTTCTGTAAACGAATCATTGCACACAATGGGTCCTAATTGTTTCTGAGACTCTTAATAGGTGACAGACTCTGGGAATCTCTTCATTATCACAGTTGGCAATGGTGTCATTATTTTTGTGAATTAGCACCACAGCAAAAGGAAAGAGGAGGGAAAGTGTAGACAGTTCATGGATGAGCTCCCATGAGTCGACATTAACAGGTTCCTCAGCTAAATTCTTTTAAGAAGTAATTAATCATGCATATGACTTAGGAGACCAAGCAATGTAAACTGAAATTACTTTAAGGATTTATCCTCCTACAAGGCTCCACGCGCTGATGAAATTAAATCTACTGATTGGAAAGCTGAATCTCCATGCACACCAGCAGGTGAATGATTTCCAGTTGAGTCTGTCTACTTTAATAGCAAGTGTGGCAGCTGAATTCCTCACTACATTCACGTGTAGCGACATATGTTAAAACAAAGACAGCCATTCTCAGAGACAGTACCAATGACCCTGTTAGACTGTAAACACACTTCTGCCTATGTAGACAATTACATCATTTGTTCCATGTGTGAGCTTTTATTGAGTAGCACTGACGTACATGTCTTAAGATCGTCCAGGAAGTACAGGCCGGTGGGCAAGAGAATATACACAAAAGAAAAAAAGCAGACACTCTGTCGCCAGTGGGAAGGGGAATATTTTAACCCGTAAGAGTTGGCTCATCTTGCTATGGGCACTTGTTCCCATAGCAACAGGAGCTGGGAGTTTCATCAGGTTGGTTGGTTAGAGATAGGGGATCACGGGACATAAGAGGGGTCAGCACAGGGCATTCAACCTAGCAGCCACCATTGTCAACCCTCTTTCCTTCACACTTGAACTCATCCTCAAGCACAAGCCCGAGTGAGCCCCCGGTATTCATACATTCATTCATACACGCATAGATTTTAATCCCAAGCAGGGAAACATCAATAAGCTCACAATTTATGGAACTGCCACATTTTCAAGGTAAATGGAATCATTTACTGTATCACAGTGCAGTAATCATACTGAACTGTAATTCAGTAAGTTCTTTTTTGCCGACTACAGAAATCAGACACTGACTTATATTTATGTATGTAAATTTGAACTGCCTTTATGCCCACATTAACTTTGACCTACCAGACCCATAAAGCATATACAGTTATGAGTATTAAGTATTTAGAAAATGTCACCCCTTCTGTAATTTTGCCTCCACCACAGTGGCTTTTAAATCAAACTTTTGAGATCTGATGGAAGTGCAGACTTTCAGCTTTAATTCAAGGGGTTTAAAACAATTATTGTATTAGCTGTTTAAGAATGACAGACGTTTTTATTCGCAGTCTCCCGTTTTCAGAGTAATTGCAAAATTGATTGACAAGCAGTTTCATGGCTAAGTGAGGCCTGTTCCCTCATTATTCCATGACAAATTAAGCTCTTTATCATCCTATTTGCTTTGCCTTGAGACACTCTTGGGTTGCTTTTGCAGTATGCTTTGGGTCATTATCCATTTGCACTGTGAAGTGCTGTCTCATTGGATTTGCAGCATATGGCTAAATCTGAGCAGAGAGTACAGCCCTGTATGTTTCAGAATTCACCCTTCTTCTTCTATCAGCAGTCACATCATCAATAAACTCTAGTGAGGTGGTTCCACTGGCAGTCATACATGTCCATGCCATAAACTGGCCTCCACCATGTTTGACAGATTGTGTGGCATGCTTTGAATCATGAGCTATTTCCCTCTTTCTCAATACTTTTCTCTTCCCATCACTCTGCAATCATCTACTTTAGCTGTCTTCTGTTGTCCTGGAGGGTCT
Organism: Andinoacara biseriatus; assembly: GCA_015108635.1. Taxonomy (NCBI): domain Eukaryota; kingdom Metazoa; phylum Chordata; class Actinopteri; order Cichliformes; family Cichlidae; genus Andinoacara; species Andinoacara biseriatus. Next base: position 20,861 of record VUQJ01001962.1, on the reverse strand, counting down.
TTTGGTGTAGCTGAGCTGTCCACTGCATTCATTTGTTTTAAAACTATATTGATTTGGCCACTCCTACAGTTTTGCTGTCTCTCTGATAGGTTTATTATGGGTTTTCAGCCTAATGATAACCTCCTTCACTTGCATCAACATCTCTTTGGATCTCACATTGAGAGTTCCCGTGAACAGTTACCAAATACTAGTTTACCAGATCTTTCACCAGCTTAATTTGCCATGGAATAATGAGGGAACAGGGCTATGGGACTACGTATGAAAATGGCTGCAATTCCTAAATGAAATTTTTTTTTTAACCAGACATCATGAGTAAGAAGTGTGGATCTGACTAAGAAACTGAGAACACTGCATGCTCATGTAGTAGCACCTTGTCAAAATCAAGATGGCACGCCTGAAAGCATAAACCGCTTCATCACCTTTCATAGTCTAGTCTTTGAACTACTATTGAGACCAGAAACTCATTAGGAAACTGTTTCCTGAGGTCATACATTAAGTGAACAGTAGGAGTGTTTTCTTGTAAGTACTTTTTCGCACATTAACACTGGACAATGCCAGGGGAATCAAGTCTTGGCACTGTCTAAAGTTACCCTTTTCACGCGTATCACATAAAAGGAGATTGATTTCATTAAACATGTTTACACAACTGGAAAAACTCCAGTATACGCCAGTATTTCCAGTAGCGTGAACTACTTTGGGGTGCAGCCTGGACAGAATGTGCTGTGATTCAGCTGATGATTGCCTGCGCTACTCTCCCATGCACACAATCTGACATCAAAAGGATTTTGTACTAAGGAGCTAGCAAGTTAAAGACCTTTAACGTTTGATTCAACTGTGTTGGACATTTGAATTTCACCCACACTGGGAAATGCCTAGAAAATTTTAGGACTGTAGAATTTTTTTTGCAACTAGAAGAATCAAGGTTTAAGGATTGGGGTAATTTTTCAGCCTCCATTGTTTAAATACAATTTATAACAAGGTGCTATATCATCTCTTACCACCTTTTAATAAACTAAGCAACAACAACAAAAAAACCAAAAAAGATTCAAACTGTTTTATTTCCTACCCTTCCTAAACACACATTTCATCTTGACACACTCTTATAACACACCAATTCTCAAATGTGAGCATACCATCTATCCTGTCTTCTCTCAGGCTCCTCTTGTTACTCTATTAGACTGACTATTCAGTCGCCAGTCTGATAGACCACCTACTCACCCCCTGTGCATCCTTCATAGCTGGAGCTTTGACACATGAAAGAGCAGGCTCAGTAAACCTTATTTCACTCACTGGGGCTCTTGCAAGAAACTTAACTGGAGTATTATGAAAAAAGAAAGAAACTAGTGATGTTTCACTGTAAACAAGGAACAAGGTTGTGTTGCTGTGTTTCAAACACTCATTCATACCGTGACAGTGCAGTGTGATCCCCGTCTCTATTTCAACAGAGGCGTGATAAGTTGGAAGCAGAAAGAGCCCTAATCCTCTACAGCAAGCACAGATTTCAGTGGATGTGAGTAGATGTGTGTGTTTGTGTGAGAACATGGGATATTATCTGTCACCTGGGTAACAGGTGTACATTGAACACAGACATGTTCAAGCACTTTGGCTGTTTTTCCAGGTGTCTGTGGAGACTCACTCTTGACAGTAGCAGTCCTGGTGCAGTTGTACAGAATAGCCAGCTCTCCAAAAACCTTTCCTGGACCCATGGTGCAGAGCTTCAGGCTCTCCTTTGTCACCTCCACTTTCCCATCTGAAACATGCGCAAAAATAGAAATCAGCCATTAGTCAGAATGCATTTCAAATTGTGCATTTATTTTCTTTTCTGATTACCAAAATATACGAGTCCAATGCTACATCAAATGTGTGCTGCATACAAAGTTTTGGTGATGAAATGGAGTGGCTGATAGATGTCTGGGGGCTTTTGTCACATTTTTGGGGGGCATCCAGCCTGCATGCTCACTGGACTAGAAAAAAAAAATCTAAGATTATTTTGCAGTGTGTGAATCTCAGAGCACTCCTGGTCTGTTACCAAGGCCTGTGCAAGAACAGAAAGAAACAGCTCAAAGACAAATTCTCTATGACCCTGTGAGCTTATGTTAGCAGCACTGAGAGTCACAAAGAATCCTGTAATTATTATTAGAGAATGTAAAGAGTCACATGATCATTATCCAAATCAGAGGTTTAAAAACAAAGATTCTGACCTTTCAACTGCTTTTAATGTCTTTAATATGTTATAATCCAATAATAATAGATCCTGACAGCAAAATCAAAAGCTACAACAAACCACTAAAGATGAAATTTTGCCACTGCAGAAATAAATGGAAATGTCTTTGCAGTCATTCGCATATAGGAGTGTAATAGTGTCCGTGGGTCAAGGACACTAAGATTTCTCTTTTTCTTTTAAATTTTAGTCATATACTGTCTCATTCTCAAACATGATAAAGACTGATGACAAAGATAACTGAGATTCAATCAAGTTTTTTTCAGATGCAGTGGTTTGTTTAAACTGTTACGATAAAATCTATTTCAATTTCCTGATTTCTTTTCCTTCTCTGTATACTCAGCTTTGCTAAACATGATTCTGCTTCCTAGTTCCTGCATTGATTTGTTTAAGTAATAATCAAATGTCAGCTGCATCTAAAAAATTGTTTTGCAATTGCTTCAGATAAGTAAGTACATTTCTTTCTCACTGTAAGCAGCTCTTTGCCCCTGTGACTGGAGGGGTTTGCTCCTGCTTCTGTGTTTAGACAAGCTTCATCAAGGATGTACGCTTTCCAGAAAAAAAACACAAAATTCCAGCAGGACCATAAGTCTGATTCACAGAGCAAAAGCCCAGAGAAAACATTTAAAGTCTGCTCTGGGCAACTGATGAAATACAGCAAGATGATGAGAGCAGGCTCAAAGAAAACACTTTGACACGTTATCTTGTTAGAGGGCCATGACCACATTTGACAAAAGCCCTCCAAAAGAAAAAATAAAACTTACATTGTTTCAGAGCTCATTCTTTTTTTTCCCACCTTGCACTTATTTCTCTCTTATTGGTACTATAGCACACATTTTCACCATGGCCAACAATTCATTATCCATTAACACCCAGCATGAAATTACAAGGAGAGAAAATCTTTAGCTCTTAAAATGTGTCATAGTCTTACTGCATGCTCCCCTGCTATTTCCACTGTCCCTGTTTAACAGCCCTGGTTTTTTTTTTTCCTGTCAGAGCCTTCCTGTGGCACCCTCCTTGTTTTCCATTCAAAAGAAGAAACAGCTGGAGATGAGGAAAAAATGATGTCTTTCTTTTAAAGGCACATTTAAATTTTTTCTTACAGCACAATTCTTCATTATCAACAGCTCAAGAATTCACAAGAGGATTCTGAGACTGACTGAAAAACAAATGTGAAAAGAGTCTCTTTTTCAGCGTAAATGTGTAATCTATTTGCTGTACTAAACTATGAATCTGACAGAGTGGCAGGCACAATGTTTTATATAAAGTTGATGACCTCATCAAATAATTGCTTGAAAATGTGTTGCACAATTGGTGTTAAAGTAATATTGCTCACTCTCAGACTTTTGAAATCTTATTGTCAGCACATATTCATCCATTTTGGAAGCCACTCAGCCCCTCTGTGACTCAGGGCCACAGAGGGGCTGGAGCCTATCCCAAGAGGTGAGAAACACTCTGGACAGGTTGCCAGTCCATCACACGTCTAACACACAGAAACAGGCAATCAGCCTCGTAAGCATGTCTTTGGACTGTGAGAGGAAACTGGAACACCCTGAGAAAGCCTGAAAAAAAGTGAACACAGAACTTCCTTTTTGTGAAACTGTTGTGAGGTGATAGTGCTAGCTGCTGCAGCAACTGTGCTGCCCTTTCAAGACACATAAAACATGAATAGACTTCTTCTAAAGCACTGTGCAAAAATCCATAAACAGCACTCATTTCTCCATATTTTGCTAGGCACATGGAACACAGGTACAAGGAATTATTCAAACATGTGCAAACATAAATACAAATACGACATATAAGGCAAAAACAGAGTTGGTAAAACTCTAGCAAACTTAAAAGTTAATGTTCGGTATGACCAACTTTATTCTGCAGCATAGTCTGAACTCTCTTAGGCAAACTTTCTTGTAATTTCTTTAGTCTTCAGCAATAGTTCTCCAGGCTCGCTGAAGAACATTCAAAGCTCTTCTTTGGCTGCCTTTTGTGCCACAGTCTGTCAGGATGCTGCCACACTGCTCTAATAATGTTGAGGTCTGGGGTGTGAGGAGGTCAGTCTATGAGGGTTTCATTGAGTATTTTTCTATTCAGGTATGCCCCCCCCCCCCTTTTTATTCAACTAAAGAACAAAACAAAACAAAATGCCTAATGATCCAATTTAAAATTGGTTCTTTGCTAAGTTGTCTTTTATGTACAGACCACAACAATAGTTCATTCCTCAATGTAGCAGCCTTTTTAGTGCTTGAATGATTTATAGGTGAGTGTTAAGTGGTCTAATAAACAAAAAAACATTGCTCTGAAAATGGTCAGGTACAAGGACTGGACTGAAAATGAGTGAAAAAGCAGCCAATGTCCAAAGAAAAACTTTGAAAGAGCTTTAGAAAGCCTGAAAAACTGTTGCTCAAGACAACTTTAAAAAGTTAGATGAAAGTCTAGCTGCTAGTAAACAAAATATACAGAAACAAGTGGTGTCAACAAAGCCCACCCCCAGCAAACGTTTTAGCTGATTTGAATGTTACCGTTTCATAAACATGCCCTAATTTCCTTTGGGATCAATAAAGTATCTATCGATCTCTCTCAGACCGCAAGATAACACATCTCTGGACCAGACCAGTTTCCCTTTTAAACCAAATTTAAACATGAAAAAGATGCTTTCAATGTGATCTAGCAAATGTGAACATGTAGATCACATCGCTCCTAAGTTATCACAGTCACAAGATGTTCAGAAAACTTGATCTCTGACCTCTGATCTTTCCCCAATTACGGCAAAAATTGAATCAGGTGATGTAGTAGCCACTGGCCATCTTTCTTGCAAATTTGGTATGAATCGGGCAGGTAGGTTTTGCTGTAACATTTTAACAAACAGACAGACAAACATACCACAAACAATACCATGTTCCCCACCCTCCAGGGCTGAGGTAATGAGGGGTGAATTTTGCAAAGTACTTTACATTTATTTCCTTCCATGCCTCCTTCTGTTTCTGCTTCTTCCAAACAAGCAGCTGTTTATTGCTTTCATACATATTAAGAAGTTTCCTTCCTAAGCACCTCAAGATGTCTCCCAGGAACAAAGAAACTCTGGACACTTGTTTACAATCACTGTAAACATTTCATAACCTAATGTAGCTGAAATAAGTGTTTGTAGTGTCAGTCTAGCCTTGAAGAGGCTATAAAGGCCATAATTAGTGTGCTCATTTCTGTATAAGATTTACGTCTGGAAGAAAGCCACTGAAAATCAACTGAGCTTAACAGAACTGTGCCAGACTAATCAGTGAACTGTGCTGAGATAACGATGACTTGTCACCTCTGAGAACTCCTAAGCCCTTATTATACCTGGGTGTCACAGATAAGAAAATGGAAGATGAATACTTTGGAAGAAATTTGCTAATAGTTTCACAGCACCTGCCATGTCTTTCGAGCTTTGAGGGAAGACCAAAGGCAATACTGTGTTTGTTGCCTCTATCTTATCATATGTAGAAACAGCTTATCTTGGTCTCTGAGTGAAGGAGGGATCTGTCTGTCATTAGCTGTACACCCCAATTTCAAGAGTCTATTGAGCCTTGCCGTACCACAGTATGTAAAGCAAAATACGGCGTTTGGCGTCTGATCCATCAGCAGCAGAGGAGGCTAATGGAGTTCAGTGGGAAGACACTCTGTGCTGGAGTGCAAACAAAGAAAGTGTCTGCAGACGTGTATAGAGAGAAAATTAAGTAATAGGTGTACCTGTACAGATAACTGGTGCCCTGAATAAAAGAATGCAGAACTTTATTAAGTGCAAATATGGGCAGTCTGTGTGTAAGACTTTTATGAAGGGGTTCATGTAAGGACAAAGACAAGCATGTGTCAGGTAGCAAAACCTTCGCCATGGATAAATCTAATAATTTCCTGTGAAGAACCATGTAATTAATCCCTAAGAAGGATGAGCAGTGAAACTCTGCTTATTTTGGACAGCTCGATGAGTGCAGGCTGTGAGGGAACTGCTAGGAAATTAGGTAATTCAATTATTCATTTATTGGAAATACACAAATGATCTGTTCTAAGAAACCTTTTATGCCGAGGGTCACATGCATCCCTGCAGACGTGCGCACACACAAGCGCACTGCCCAGCTAACTCCCTGCATTCGTGTGTAATCACCTCTCTTTTGCAAGTGCCACTCAAATCTCATTCAAATAACATCACATGCAAATACACTCTCCCACCAGGCGGGCAATATTATATCAATGTCAGTATTATGTCAGCATTCATCCACTGTGCTGTGTAGAAACACAATCAAAATATGACAGCATGTGTGGAGAATGAGTTAACTGCCATTAAGCTTTTCCCCCACTGTCTGCTCGGCTTTCTTATCTGCATCTCTGTTTGTTTGTGTTTATTTTGAGCCTCTCTCTTACACTAACTTCCTGTTTGAGTTTGATAATCACTTTCCTTGTGTGTGTCTTTTTATTTATAACCCCTTTCCTCTGTTAGATTTCAGTAAATCTGCTCTTCAGCCTCCTTCCGTGCACGTCGCCTTACACATCCTTGAGTTTGGGGGGGGATTCATTTTGCTGTTGTTACATCTGTTGGACATCTGCTTGACTTTGCTGCTTGTACTTGTACTGCAGTTGAAGACTTTGAGTCAACTGTTTACACAGGGAGCTGATTTAATACTGTCTGGTATTTACATATGCTAACAAAATGAATTGGAGCAGCATGGTACCTAAAAGTGGTGAATATGTGCTTCATCTGTCTTCTTCAACAGTTATCTGTTTCTGCTTGGCACACGTTTAATCAAGCTTCCTGAAAATGGATCTCTGTTGTCTTATTGTCTTTTTCTTAATTACTTGTATTACATACAAACTCTCTGCAGCGGAGGACTTGTTTGGCTTGGAAGCTGCCATTTTTGCAAGGAGGAAAAGTGTATGGCCAGTGCAGTTTGGTCAGGCTGAATCCACGGTGCCATTTTTTTCCTTTGATCAGTTAATGAAAAGTTTGCTTTCAAAATCCTAAAACCAGCTCAGCTTGGACCTGTTTATTCAGTCTGGGGAATTCCATATAGATGAAGTTCAACTTTTTTTCTTCTTCTTCTTGCCTCACGTTCTTGTCTGAGATCTGCATTTGGATCATCATTTTAAACTTACTTTAAGCATAACAATCGATTTATGATAGCATGCATTCTTCCCTCAGGGCTCTGTAGCTGTGGTAATGGCTGTTCATTTGAATGCACACGGCAGTGCGCTCCCCATATCAGGGCATGAGGACAGACCTAGGAGCAGACTTCCCTCTGGCTCAAGATCAGATGAGATACTAGCTGCATTTCAAATTAAAAGGATGCTGTCTTTCAGACTGACTTTATCTCACTCTGGTGATGAAGACTTTACAGATTAAAAAAAATACCCGGTGTGAATCTGCCCCTACTAACCCTCTAACGGGAATGATTTAAATTGTCCCCTGTGGGCTACACGAATATCCGACTAAATTATAGACCATTTATATTAAGAAATCTGTCTTTTGGCGATAGACAAATGCATTTCTGTAATAAGTTGACTTGCTTGTGCACCTGTAGGAAACATATGGCACATGCTCCTCTATCCTGGAGTAAATGGGGTGATCATTTTCACATGGAGTCTTTCACACCAAGAATAAAAATAAAGTTAGAGTTTAAGGGGTCAGGCACAGGATACTGTTGGAGTTTTTAGGTTTTCAACATGTACAAAGCAGACATTAAGAAACAGGATGTGAGGGAGTTCAAATCCCAGGGAGAGTAGCATACAACCACCATCCCATCATCATGGGCCTTGTTCTTCCGACATTGCTCACGGGTCAAGTTACTCAATGCTTGCCCATCCATTAGAGCAATGTAGGAACACTGAGACTGCATCAGGAGTGTTGTTTTATCTTGCTCCTGCTGGTCAAAGAAATGTGTTTTTACCACTGAAAGTTTTAGGTGGTATAAAATTCAAGTTGACACTTGTGTCTTCAGCTCGGGAAAAAAATGAAAAACAGCCACCTTGTGTCTGACAGTTTGACTGGTCTGGTAAAGAAACAGCCATGGGAGAAACAGGACTAAAGCATAAAACTCTTTTTACTGGTCCTGCGTGGGATGTATTCAACAGAGACTGAAATGGGTTCAGAAAATTCCAAGTTTTTAAAAGACATCACCATCTGCTTTTTATTTGGAAACATGTTCGTAAATTGCGGTTCATTGAAACAGCCTGAAAAGATAGCTTTTAATAGCGCATCAGCTCTGAGTTATTTCTGTTTTCACCTTGTTTTTTTTCCCACCTTAAATCCACAATGTCACATCTAAAAA
>VUQJ01001962.1:0-12330 GCA_015108635.1 Andinoacara biseriatus | reverse complement strand
TCAAAACTTTTTGTTTTTTTTTTTTTACATTTTTTTTTTTTCCCACACAAAAAAAAAAAAAAAAAAAAAAAAAAAAAAAAAAAAAAAAATGTTTAAGCAAGAAAAAAAAAAACATCCAGATGGTGAAAAATAAGACAAATGAATCTCATTTTCAGAACCTCAGAAATTAAATAAATGGATCTCAAGATGAAAGCAATGCTCTATTTCAAGAGAAAGGGCTACAAGTTAAAATTATTGTGTTTGTTTTTAAAGCTAATTAAAGGCAGACCTAATTAAAAGTAAATTCCTACTGATTACCGAGCTGAACAATACAATTAAGTTCAGCAACTTTCAACTAGCTGTTTCGCAGCAGTCATGTGAAGTCATGCATTGTTTTTCTCCCGAGTTAAAAAACAAAATTAAAAGAATCATGGATGTCAGCCAACCAACACAAAGTGAGGCAGTGAGAAAGAAGAGCAAGGGTTTTGCTATTAATTTGGGAAGAAGGCTCAGAATTATGAATAAAGACTTGTTTTGAGCCCAAAAGAAATGACAGGCGTAAGCTTTGTTTTGGAAAATCCCTGCGTGTATAACTGTAGAATACAAGCAACAGGATGATGCAAAGTGAGTGCCAAAAACAATAATACAGGAGGGAGATAAAAAAAAAGATGCTGTGTTTGAACTGTGGATTTTCTAAAAATGAGTGGTTAACTGCAAGTAGTCATGTTGATATTTTGATTATTGAGCAAGCTGCAACCACAGATTCCACTGAACAGCACAATGCTGGAAATATTTGGATGCTACTTAGACAGGTACATCCACCTATCGCTGCTGCTGCATACCAGAACACCCTCATGGCAAAAGCTTTCCCTGATGGCAGCAGCCTCCCCCAGCGGGACAATGTGACCAGAGAAACATGATAAAGAGCTCCAGCTGTTGACCCTCCAAATTCATCAGATCCCAATCCAACTGAAAGCTGCAGAATGCGCCAGCACAGGCCTGATTCAGCCCACAGCCCAACAGACCCACAAGAACTGGTGCCATCATCTCGTTGCCAGACAACATAGGACATCCTCACAGATCCCATGTCAGTGCCAAAATGGGTGCAGAATTGCTTTGGCAGCAGGAGGGGGGAGCAACACAATATTAGGCAGGCGGTTATAATGTTGTGGCTTATCTGTACATACAGAGTGTACAACAGATCTGTGTACACCCTTGTACAATATGTCCTAAATTAGAACATGCATTACTTTAAGTCAAACATAGGATATTTGCCCTTATGTACACTTGAAAACAGCTTACATTTACTATAGCAAAATATGGGATTCACAGTGGAGACTCGGTGCTACAAAGGTCTTTTTATTTTTCAATAACCTGCACGATCAGCTTTATTTCTGATCATAGACTTGATCCCTCTCAGCACGGAGGACACCACAGATTTCTGGAGGGATTCTCTGCCATTTTTTTCAGCAAGTTCTTTTGAATGGTGTGTGTTAGTCTACTATTTCTTTGTAAAATACCAGAGGGTGCTCTATTAGATCCGGCCAGGCGACATACTTGCCAGGTCATATTTTTCACTTTTTTTCTTCCTGTTTGATTTTGGCAATCTGTGTTTTTGGATCGTTATCATGCTCGAATATTACTTTCAGACAGGCTTGTGGAGACTGGGACTCAGCTTGCTTGCCAATATTTTGGAATATCCACAAGTATTCATGCTGCCCTCTATCGATTTCATCTCCCCGGCGCCTTTTCCACTTATGCAGCCCCGTATCATCGTACACCAACCTCTGCTTCATTTTAAGGATGATACATTTACTGTGCTAGTCCTGGCCAGGTTTATACCAAACATTTTTGACTCTATCTGAAAGCAAAGATCCTCTTAGCATTCTACTTCCTTTCATGTGCTTTTGCAGTTTTGCACCAACAAGCAAGGTTTTTTTCTTGTATGCCATCAATAGAGGCTGATGTTGTGCAGTGTCCTTGGCACTGTTTGAGTTATCATAGAAACTCCATTTCCATTGATAACTATTGTGCCAAGTCTGAAGCCCTTGCCTGTCTGTTTTTCAAAGCTACTTTTTGAAAGTAGCACACTGTGTGTTGACTTATTTTAAGAGGACGCCACTGTGACTTTGATTGAAGGTACTATTGCTTGTTCTACCTCCCAGTGGAAGTATGTTTTCATGAATTTTAAGCTGGTAACCAATCTTAGTGTACTCCTTTCCATCTCTGTTAATTCTCCCACTAATTCTTTTCCATGTTTGGCCATGATGTTGACCTGCAGTTGGTAGCCCATGTGAAAAGTGAGAATATTCTGGTGTTTTATAGCCATGTTCATGTAGTTGGCTGCTTTTTAAGTGATGACACATCAACCCTGTTTCTGGAATTTAAGCATCTACTGGATTGATTGAGACTGTTTTTATCTGTTTTAATGCTTTGTATATTGTGTTAAATAGAAACAAGTCCTCCAAATATAATCAGTGGTCATTCTCAGTCTCCCCTGCTATTTATCTGCACAATTCATGTGTGACACATCTTTAAGCTGACTTTTTAAAAATGTATGATGTTGATTACAGCCCATGTGCTCACAGGGCTCACAGTGTCCTGGACACCAAATATTTGCTGCTACATAAACATGTATAAATAACTGAAAATAACTGAACTGAAATGGGATGGAATCCAGTAAGAAAACAAACAAAGATTTATTTACTGGGAAAAAATGAATGTCACAATGCCCTCAAGAGGTGATAGTCCAGTTTTAAAAAGTACAATACATAATTTTGGTAAACAGAAGAATCATTAAACATGCCAATAAACAGTAAAATTCTCTGTGGAAAAGCTACTGACTATTCCACTGACAAAGGATAATGACTGCATGTCAATCACTCTAAAATAAGCAATGTCAATCATACCAGTCCCCAAACACGCCTCTCTGGGACCTATATTTACCTAATTATGAAAATATACTCAAGATTAGCATCATCACACAGACAGTGAATGTATTTTTCTAATGATATCATAATCACCTGTGGAAAAATGTATTAAATTAAGCACTTTGTGAGAGAAGATGGCGATGCATGTAACGACCTTCAACAGTATTTCAAGTAAAGTAGGTATGACAGTCGGACCAACTCAAAGTCTCATTTCTCACAGCTTGGATGGACCTTTACTTCTGATCTTACTAACATGTACTCTAAGCAATAGGGTGTTGCTCAGATCCAGTCCAATCACATCCTGTGGCTAAATAAAGCTGTCTGTAGCTTAAGAAATTGTGAATGGCTGGCAGTATAAGGCTATTAGAAGAGCTAATATATCATGGAGGAGGCTGAAGGAAAGCTCAGCACTTTGAAAGCATTTCACACCTGCTACACCATCAGCTTTTGGTTGTAAGTAAGCAAAAGGCTTTTACCTAACCACCAACTGTGGTCAATTTAGAAGACAAGGCTTTGGCTTCTTTTTCTTGCTCGCTCACTTGTGTACTTTCACTCCTCATGTTGGCTAGAGAGACACTGATACCCACCTCAGCTGTGCAGTGCGAGAGATGGTGTATACCCTGAAGAGGTTACCAGTATGTTGTAGGGCTAACGTAGAGAAGTAGATAAACATTCATGCTCAGTCACGATTACAAGAAATTTAGAATCACCAAGAATCTAACAACCATGACTTTGAACTGTGGAAGGAAGCTGGAGTATCCGTGGGGAACCCACACGAGTACAGGGAAAACCAGTGTGCCACCAGCACCACACTGCTGCTGTCTTGGATGTATATTTTTCTCATCTTTTATTCTAGAGTCAGAAAATCAACATTTAAATCAAGCATGATGTTGCCTTACACATAAAAGAATGATTCACATTTTTCCCCACAGTGAGGAATTCAGCTTATTAATCCTGGTGTCGGATCAGTACTTTATCATGTAGAAACTGGAATTTGTCTCCTTCTAAAATCACTATCTGCATTGCACTCTTCATTGTAATCTTGAGCTGTCCAGCACATTGTAAATATAGTTCAACCATTATCAACTTCGACAACAGCTGAAAACAGACTCCCAGCATGCCGTCTCTCTGCCGCTGCCTCCAGCTGTCATGTTCAAAAAGCTTGCCCTGAATCCTCCAGACTTCTTTGGAAACTGCATCATCTACACAAAGAGCGCTTGTTGATTATTATCAACTTTCTCTCAGCAAACCCATGTCTCCTTCTGCAGCTTTGGAAGTGGAACGTATAGATGGAAGATAGCAATTCTTTTGCTATGCAGCTGGAATCCACCGATGCTGTTGTTGTAGGAGTTGGTGCCAAAATCAGCCCTGATACAAGTTGCTGTGGAAATCACAAACATAGTTTTGTAAGGTGTCGTACCTCAAGACTGCCTTGTTCTCCCTTCTCTCAAAGTTAGTGCAAGCAAATAGGTGCAACATTCCAACTAAAGTCAAGTCAAAGATCTGCTGACTAACTCACAGCTTTTATGGCTGGAGTACATTCAGTTCACCTTCATCAATTTCTGCATTATTTAACAGTTTTTTTTTAATGCACTGCTATTTGGATCGTATCTGGAGACAACCTACGTCCTTTTTGCAACAAGAACTAAAAGGAAATGAAAAGTGTGGGGGGGGCAGAGAGTTGGGTGAGAATATACGATGGCAAACACAAAGAGAGAAGAAAACAGGGGCACAGCAGGGGAGAAAGATTGGTGCTAGGTCTTTTTTTTCTTTCATAATATGAAAACATATGGTATCTTTTTGAATGCACAGCAGCAGAAACTCAAAGTTTTTGAAACATTTCAGACCCCCTACCCCAAGTGGAAGATCCCCTGTGCACCAGTGGTGAAATCTATTGTTAACCAATACTTGGGAACATCTTTCTGTAAAATTCCCACTTACTACTTGTCCTACATTTAAGGAAATTACACCAAGCATTCAGAGGAATTAGACTGTAAATGTCAAAACATTACGATATAATTTGGGGCGTATTAAGTAGTTTTTTTGCTGAACATTACACTGCAATCTTATAGTCGCCCGAGAGACTCAAAGCCACTAAACAGTGTGTTCCCAGCAGGACACGGAGGACAGCTGGTTTCACCCTTTTTACATCATTTTACCTTGGAGACAGAGATTCAGCAAGAACATACTGTAATACCACATCTACTTTTTTAGTCTTGCAGTCTCACACTGAAAGTTACTTTCATTTAATGGTAGTAATAGGGAATGTGAGGTTAGATAGATGACAGTTACATCTACTTGTCTGGAGCCCCTTCTGTGTTTTCACTAAAACATAATAGCCTTGGTTCCATCTCTGCTACTCTTGTACTCATCAAACTGAGATTATTGCTACTATGTTGACAAGCTGATGAAAAGCAGGGGTTAGTGAAAATGCTCATTTTGTATTGGCACACCAATCACTGCCTTGTAATTAGCAGTTAGCATCCTTGCCATGTGAATATACTGTAGCATGTCTTTTATGCAGACTGGACTTAATTAGACAGCTCTGACAGCAGAATACAGATTAAAATGGCAAACTGCAACAATAATGGACCCCTTTCATTTCCACAGCATTCTCTTATTGCTTGTTGTATCACCAGACAGTCTCATCTGAGTGTTAGACATACACATGCTTACATTAAATTATACATAACCCCACATGTGTGCACTTGCATAGATAGCTGAGATCTGGCATCCATGATGGCACAGACATGAGGTGGGAACTTGAACTATATTTTATTTATAAAGACTACATGACTTTTGCCACAGAGAAAGCTGTTTCCAAATATACACCTGAAGTTCAAAAAAAAAAAAAGTTGGAACAGAGGTCTCGCCAAAATTCTGCGAGCATTTGCAATCTGAGGAGGCCGATCATTGTTGCTTGATGCACACTTGTTCTTCCAGTTTCGTGATGCACCAAAGGTTTTCAGTGGATGGCACATGGAGGTCTTCATGTGTTGTAAAATTTATGTCTGAACCCTCCCCCAAAATAACTGGGCGAGAGGCACAATCCCAGACTCAACTGGCATCAATTTCATGGCTCACTGCTAGTCAAAATTTAATGTTAACAAGTTGTCCAAAAAAAAAAAAACTTGCATCTGATCCAGTGTAACTTAAGTAGTTTGCTCCAGTCTGTCTGGCTGTGATGCAAGAAAGCCCTACTTCTTGCCAAGAAAACTGATAAAACACTTTAATCTTTTTGTTATTTAACTCTTGTATTAATGGGAACTACATGAGTAATACACTCCTTATCTTCTTCTTCTGGCAGCTGTTCCCTTTAGAGGTCGCCACAATAGATCATCTGCCTCCATCTCACCCTATCACTGGCATCCTCCTTTTACACATTAACCCTCTGCATGTCCTGCTTCACTACATCCATGAAGAGTCTCTGTAGCCTTCCTCTTTTCCTCCAGCCTCTTTATATCAACCTATATGTCCAGTTCTTTAACGGTCACAGATTATAAACATACCAAGAATCGATTTTGCAGTTTTGATGCATCTAGCATAAAAAATATCACTTTAATTGTTGTTAAATGACACACTTTCTTTTCCTAAAGTTACAGTGTTGTACAGTTACAGTACAATGACAGAGGCACATTACAGGTGAAGTCACTGGTTTCTCTTGGGTTTGAATAGACCAATGAAGACCTCTTTGATGGGACTGGATTTCAGGTTCAATAAAAATTTTAATTTTCTGGCATTTATTTCATGGTTGAGGCGTCAAAGGGTTAATGCAGCGCTGCCTGAAAGTCACAGCCATTCAATATTATTTTTCAGCCTTGTGCCTTTCTCCAGATTCTCTGAGAATCTGTGCCCTACTTCGTTGCAATTTTACAATCAGAAATGTTCCTCTTTAATTAATCTATTTGCCCATGATCCCATGACAAGTTTTTTGAAAGGTTCAGCCTCTCCAGGATGCTCTTTTTACTCTTAATATCCAATCATGTGACAAGTTAACAGTAGGTTTTTTTTTGGTTTTGTTGCCTCTCTCCCAACTTCTTTAAAACAAAATGCCCATATCAAAGCTGCTCATTTTCCAGCATTTGATATGTTTGTACTATTTTTCAGTTAATTGTGAGGTTTAAATCATTTGCAAATCATTGGATTTTATTTGTGTTTACATCTTTAGAAAGTGCCATAATGTCTGTTGGGTTTTCTGGACCAAAGTGGTGGATGAACAGATATTTATCTAGTTATTAAAAGATTAAATGGAATTTGATGAGTTGCAAATTGTTTTATCTCGTTGGCTGATAAAATACTTTGAAAATCTCTTAGATAATCTACAAACTGCTTTGTATTCAAGTTTTTTCAAGTCTTTTTTCAGCAACCGCCATTCGCTTCTATCTTATGCGCCGTTAAAGCTCACAAACAGCATACACACAAAGCTGGTTTATAAATGTGCTTTGTACCTTGCAGAAACCCACAGAGAATTCCCATGGCGGGGTAGAGGGTAATTGGCAGAGGCAATCAAAGATCAAAAGGAGAACAAAGAGATGGATTTTAACTCAGGGGACTCAATAAAAAGTGAACCAAAATTTTTTAATAAACCCTTATCTCTAAGTTCTGCAAACCTTAACTCCACCAACACTCATTGATGAAACTCACTGTATTCAGGCTTCTTCATGTAGGTGAATAACAGGATAGACAGTGATACTATCCACAGGTAGCAATGATGTTAAGAGTCTGAGTACATTTTCTCTGAGTACATTTTCTAATTTTCTATATTCTGCACATGCGTGCATGTGTATGTGCACGTGGACACGTGCGTATACACATGTGTTAATGCAAACATTTCTGTGTGGATGCCTGTGTGTCTGTGTGTGTGTACTCTCTGCATGTGTTAGTCTTGTGGTGAAGGAAGGATTAGTCCGTCACTGTTGCAGAGCAGATTACTGGTGCCCCATCTTGTATCTGCATTCTAAACCTCAGCAAACACAACTTATCCTTTCAAGTCTCCAAGTCTTTGACCACCAGTGGTGGAATGTAACTAAATATATATACTTAAATACTGACATATTCATATTTAAACATTTCCATGTTATGCTAATTTCTTCTGCTGCTAAATCACTAATAAATTATGCAGTATCATCAATATTATCGCTGAAGCGGCCCAGAAGTATATAAAGTAATTAAAATTTGCTCCAGCATCAACACTGAACTGATATCAACAATTAGAATCCAATATCCAATATGAGTTGTGATCAAAAAGTTAATTGACTCCATCCATTAAAAGCAAAAGGCTTACCTGATTCAATCAGGTAAGATCTGAATTGGCTGCTTCAAGGTGCACCTCTGGACTACTTCTAGTGCTCCTGCTATTTTTAGATCGCTACCTGAAAGTCAGACTACTTGCATTTGCTCGTATAAGATGTGCGTTGGATCTCTGTGACTACAAAAAAAATGGCAATTCCTGAAAATTGAATTCTCTGTTGGTGAAGACAGCTGCAGGGAGCCAAGTCTAGTAAGTAAAGTGGGTGGAAATTGGTGATTGTTTTGTGTGGCCAAAAGACTGCACTGTGAGTGGGCGCACAATGGAATGAAAGTACACACCAGATGTAGGGTTTGTGGCAAATATTCTCCCTCAGATGCCTAAGCGCATTACAGAAGTAATGTGCACTGTCAATCCATGAATTCATTTTTCTAATAGTTTATCCAGGGCTGCAGCAGGACTGGAGCATGTCTCAGCTTCTGCAGAGTGAGAGGTGAGATACACCTTGGACAGCTTATCAAGCTTACCCTGGGGTCAAATTTATAATGCACAACACCAAAGTTTAAAAAAAATAATAATACTACAATAATCCTTCAGATTTTGCTAGTGGGATGCTACATCATCTTCATGCTGGGACACTTTAGGCAGTTACACTGAAGATTGGTGTTTGGCCTGCTGTTTGCTGTTCTTATCACCAGTGATAACTCCTCTACATGAAGATTAGAGAAGTTTGCCACAGAAGTTAATGTGTGTTCTCTGCTGCATATTTTATACCTATAGTGAAATAAACAATGCCCACCTGCAATTGGCCAGAGAGGGATTTCATTGAAACAACCCAGTCATTGAAGGAGCACCGGAAGCAGTCCAGAGGTGCACAGGGAGAAGGTATTAAATCCATCCATTCATTCATCCATCCAGCCATCCAGCCATCCCTTTCCATAGTCACCTCCTCCAGCTTATCCAGAGGAACACTGAGGTATTCTTAAGAAAGCTGAGCAATATAATCTCTCTACTATGTCTTCAATCTGCCCTGGGGTCTCTTCCAAGTAGGACATGCCTGGAACACCTCACCCAGGAGGCACAAACCACCTCAATTTCCTCCTTCCAATGCAGAAGATGTGGAGGAGAGACGCAGCTATAAATAAAGTAAGGTTTTTGCTTCTTTTGGGCAAAGTTTTGGATTGCACATTGTACAGTTCTGAAATAGGCAATTCTGTACATTGGGGATGGTAAAATTTGATGAAAGCCATTGTTATGCATGCAACCTCTGAAATATCCTATACCTCAATAACCACCAATAAGTTTAACTAACTATCAAAGTTGTACTTGGTGGTACGAGTTTTATTCAAATAGTATTTTGACTGGAGTACTTTTACTTCTAACAATATTTTAAATTTTATTTAAAGACCAACATGTTTCTTCCATGATTGGTGACCACCACTTCCCTATACACTCTCAAACACGAACATGCTTTTACAGCAACAGGTTTACAGTAAAGTGCCTTCCTTTGCCAACATGAATGTAATTTCAAGAACTTGCATAATATTCATCTCATGAGAGGCTTCTGAGCCTCTTTTTTTCCTCCCTGTGTCAGTGCCACCTGGTTCCTCCTCTGCTTCTCTTATGTCACGCACACACACACACACCAGGCAGGGAAACACATACAACACCACAACCAAGAACAGAGAAAAAGTGAGGACTTAAAGACCCACACAGGTAATAAGGGCAAGTGGGAACGACAGGAACAGCAGGTGAAACCAATGAAACTAAAACAAATGAAGCAAAACTGAACACAAAACAGAGCGAACACGAAACTGTCAAAATAAAACAGGACGTGACCAAACATCTGGAATATCATCAAAAGATTCTGAGAATCTGGAGAAATCTCTGTACGCAAGGGACAAGGAACTTTAACCACTTATTTAAAAAAATGGTGCATGATATAATGAAAAATATAGACTCAGCACAATGAGGCAGCTGGAATCATCTATCAGACAAGAAACTCCAGCATCTCAACTTCTCAATTCCCAGTTGTTTATGCGCTGTTGCTAAAAGCAGATCAGATGCTACACACTGAATAACACGCTGCCATCAAATTCGAAATGAGCCACAGCTTTTCATAAAATGGTACATTTTGCATTATTGTGAATAAAATGTGGGTTTATGAGATTTGCAAATCATTCTAATTTTAGTAAGTTTTTACGAAGTGTCTGTGGAACTTTTTTTGGAATTGGATTTGTGCAGCCTAAAAAAGATTTCTTTCGGGAACACAATTTAAAGCCTTAAACAGAAACCATTTAGCATCTGTGTGCAGCTGTTTTCATCGATTTGGATCTTAGATGCTTCATTGACTGTATTTGTATCCTGTTTTTTTCTGGCCTTTTCTTTTTATCAATGTGGTTTTTTTTTCCATTTTAAATTCTTACTACACTATTAAACTCTGTCATGAGCAGTAAACAGTTCCTCCTGCTCTAAGTTTTGTTTTCTTTAGCTTTCAGTGGAAAATAAATCTCCTGAGCTCATGTTGAAAACTCCACAGATTCCACAGAGGATTAAAATCTGAGAAACGGGCTGAGCTTTGTTAGACATTATGGAGCCTCTTAAATGAGTGACACTTTTTTAAAAAAGTGCTCTCATTGGATCCAAAACAGATTTCAAGCTGCGGAGCAAAGTTCACGTTTACCTCTCTGTAGCAGAGGGCTGCTGTCCTCTAGATTCAATGGCAGGTTCAGCTGAGGCGACGCTCCTCAAGGACACGTCGCTGTGTTCAGGACCACGGTCAGGCCCACTTTTAAGTCTAGTTCTATGTTTCTTCCTGTAAATGATGAAGGTGCAGCAATGTGAGTGCTGACCTGTGCCACAGAGTTCACAGAATCACAGGTAAACATGGTCACCTCACCTCTGACCTTTGGCCTGGCTTTCATGTGGCTCTCTGTTGAAATCAATGTGACGTTCAACGGAGGCGACGCTCTTCAAGGACACACAGCTGGGCTCAGGTTCATGTGCAAAGCTTGAAAATACAGACAGCATTGGGGCTTTTGAATGCCGGTTCAGTGATGTGAGTGCTGAGAAGGGACCAGTGCAAAGTTTGTACGAGTGACGGCTAACGTAGTACAGAAGTCGCTAACAGCAAATGCTCCTGCCCACAACGCCAAAATTATTAATTTAATGTAATTTTGGAAAGTTAACATCTGCTGGATACTAAAATGGTTAAAGAGGCATTAAAGAGGCACCGCACTTTTAGTTGAAGATTAAACCCTGCTGAACTCACTTAAACCAAGCAGGTGAGTGTTGATGATAAGCAGCTGCTCAGCAGGTGGAATATAAGGCAGGTGCCAGCTGAGCTAACAGCACATTTCTGCAGCACATATATGTAGAAAATGAACATCTGCATGTCAGCTCTAACCACCTGATGAGAGAGATTTAAAAAATAAAAATAAAACAGGCATGGAGACATTAAGCTAATATTACCAAGACTGCTGGCAGCAGCAATGCTTCTCTCTACATCAGTTCTTTTTTTAAGTCTTTCTTTCTGTCTGAAAGGCTCAATAGGCAGGTGATACTGCTGTACTGGATCACACTGCAAGTCCCGGGAAGTCTGTACTTGGAAAATCTAGTTTTAATTCCGAAGCTCCAGAACTTTCTACAATGTGATCTAAAATGTAGAGTGAGGAACAGGAACCCTTTAGCGTGTGTGTAGCTGTTTTTGCTGATTTGCCAGCTTGAATCCATCAATGACTGTGTTTGTGTCTTGTGTTTTGTTTTTTTTACTGGGCACTTCTTTTTCTCAACATATTTTAAATGTGTTTTTCATTGTAAAGTCTTACTACACTATTAAACTGTCATCAGCAGTAAACATTTCATTCCATTTTTGTTTTATCTTCTTTGATTTTGTATGTAAAAAAAAAACAAAAAAACAAAATAATAATGTTCATATTTACCTCCCTGCAGTAGATGATTGTTTTCCTCTAAAATCAATGTGGCGTTCAACTGAGGCAACACTCTTACAGGACACACAGCTGGGTTCAAGTCCAGGTTTGTGTTTAGCTCCTCGCTTTTTCCTGTGAATAATGAAGCAGCAGTGATGTGAGTGCTGAGCTGTGACATGGAGAAGAGTCATGGACAGTTAGAGATGGTCCTCTCACCTCTGAGCTTTGGTCTGGCTCTCATGGT
>VUQJ01001961.1:0-12543 GCA_015108635.1 Andinoacara biseriatus | reverse complement strand
AAATTTTTTACTTTTTTTCTCTTGCCATGTCAGCAATGGATAACTAATAGGTGTCATGCTTAAATGCTCATAACCCATTCCAATACAAGAATTGTCAGATGTTCTTTAGTATTTTGTTCTTACTACTGCACTGACAAAAAATAAAAATACTTTTACCATGCAGACTGGATTACCTGGTTTACAGAGTACCCAGGGGTACATGGGGAGAACATGCAAACTCCACACAGGAAGGCCCAGGCCAAGGTGGAATGGAACCTAGG
The DNA here is from genome assembly GCA_015108635.1 of Andinoacara biseriatus. Lineage (NCBI taxonomy): Eukaryota > Metazoa > Chordata > Actinopteri > Cichliformes > Cichlidae > Andinoacara > Andinoacara biseriatus. The sequence continues at coordinate 12,283 of VUQJ01001961.1, read as the reverse complement.
ACCTTCTAGCTGTGAGGCAGCAGTGCTAACCACCAGGCCTTTTATCAAAAGATGATAAAATCAAATTTAACTCTTACAGGGTCTTTGTTTGTTTTGTTACACAAGGAGTCCTGCTGAGTCTGGTGGACCCATTGCATTTTGGAGCTTTTAATTTAGCATAATCAAACCTCTTTTTTTTAAAAAAAATACTCCGCAGATGTTTACTTCATCCTAATTGCAAGTAATATAAACAACACATTAAATTTGTTCCCTTTTTCTTTGTTAAATCACATTTATGCCTAGAAATGTCACTTGGTTTTTTGTTTGTTTGTTTTTTTTTTCATTTTTTAAATCAAGATGAAGCAACATCACGGGTAGCCCAAATCTACTTAGTGGCCTTAGATGGGATAAACTGCCAGAATGGGCAGCGACCCTGAAATGGCATCGACTGCTCATCAGCAGTGACATTGGACACAGGGTTGTAAAACAAGGGAGGCAGGCTACCATCCATAACACATCTCTTCCATCCATAAACATCCACTTTTCTCCAAAAACTCTACTTCCTTCTAAATTTGTGCAGTCCAAGATGATTTTATTGATAGGGTATAGCATGAAAAAGTCAAAAGAAGACTTGATGTCTCGTGCATGAGTGACTGCCAAGCATGCAGGTCCTGGTATCATCCAAATCACATTGGCAGCCATGTGGGGGGGTTCATTTTTTGAGCAAAAAGACCATTCAATTCAGCCATTTTTGACATCCATATGTCATTTTTCAAGCTGCTGACAGTCTGGTTCTATGGCTGGCTATTCATGGGCTGGTCCTGGGGCTAGCTGCTGGCAGGCCTGGACTGGGCTGGGCTGGGCCGTTTTGGAGCTAGCTGACAGCCTGGTCCTATGGCTGGCTGCTTACGGGCTGGTCCTAAGACTTTTTAATGCTTTGGAGCTGGCTGATGCCCATCGTCCTCTTCAAACTCAATGTTAGACTCTGAATTTTCAGAAATGTGATACTCATATTCTAAAACTTTATCCTCTGCATCACTATCAAAACGCTCTATCTCCTCCAATATCAACTGTAAGGCAGTCTGAACAGCGAATCGTTTTGCCATCATGATCAGTTGTGGTATAAAACCACGCTGGCAGAGCTATTTATGGTCTTAGATCCATAAGACTGGTTCCCACAAGAAAGACGGTAAAATGTGTGGGAATGGGAGTGCAGATAGTGTTGGGTGCTCTAATTTTACAACTATTTTGCAACCTTGTGCAGGAACAGTGGGTCCACACCATGGGTGCTCACCCTAAGGGCCCTTCACTGACTTTACTCTCTACTTATCCTTCTCTCTTTGTGCGTGCAAATACTGCAAATCAACAAGAAACTCCAATCTAGCAAATTGGAATAGGGGAATTTTTAATGTGGAAATGAACTTTTAAAGTTCATTCCACATCCCTCTACACACACACACACACACACACATGCACACACCCGAGGACCCTATGTGATATAAATGTTAAGGGGGGGTATATGGGAATGGGTCATTAAAAATGTTTAAAAATGTTCCGATTAAAAAATGAGCCAATCCCAATAAATCTTAGTTTGAAAAAAATAATTATTTGTATCATTTTTCTTCAGCTAAAAACTGAAAACAGGTCCCACAGACCTGAAGACCTTATGAAGGTTAAAAGAAAAGTGTCCCAGCAGATTTAGATGGTTTTACTTCTGAACTCTTCATATGTTCCCATATTATCTTCAAAAAATCAACAGCAAAAATGGTTTCTGAAAAGTAGAGAAGAACATTTAAGTGCAAGACTTGGAAATGTTCCCTTAAAATGGCAGCTATGTCCTTGACCTTGAGCACACATTCGGTTAATAGACATTGGGTAACCATTGTGGCAAGTTTGATTAAATGATAGTGATTTTTGTGAATTATGGGTGGGCTGATAAATACAATAGATGGACAATGAATGCTTCCTTGTGGCAGGAGCCCACTGTTCCTTTCTCATGATTCAGGTGAATGAGCTAAAAATCTATGGAGAATATATTGCTTCATTTCAATTTTATTTATATATTTTTTATATTTTATTTATATTTATACCATTTTATTTGTACCAGTTAAAAGTTTGGACACATCACCCCTGAATAGGTGATTGTGCCCAAACTTTTGTACCCAAATCACAGCAGCAATGGCCTCCTGGAGCAGATGCAGCCCACTGCCGTCACTCGTGAACAAGACCCTGAGATGGTGGATGGCCCTGGCGGAGTCCAACACCCACAGGAAACGAACCTGGTTTATTGACGGACAGCCTTACGATCTCCTCGGTAAGGTCTATGCCAGGGTGCTGGAAAGGAGGGTGGCCCATTAGTCGAACCTCAGATCCAAGAGGAACAATGTGGTTTTCGTCCTGGTCATGGAACGCTGGAGAAGGCATTCAACCATGTCCCTTGGGATATCCTGTGGGAGGTCCTGCTGGAGTATGGGGTGTCTGGCCCGTTGTTGTCGGCCATTCAGTCCCTCTACAGCCACAGTGAGAGTCTGTCTGTCTAGCTAGCGGACTTGTTTACTGTCGGTGTTGGACTCCGTCAGGGCTGCCCTCCCTCATAATAAGTAGTAAATTTTAAACTTTCTTCTGACAGCACTGTTTCCACAGCAATGGGAAAATGGATGGAATCATGGATATATATAAAATATAGATAAAATATAGATAATGGTCCTTGTTCATAAATGATAAACCAATGTGGACGTGCCTTTAAAAAAGCATTTTTTTCAAATGACCTGCAATTCTGTTTGCAAAAAAAAAGAAAGGAAAAAGAAAAAAAATCTTCTGTATTTGGGAATACAGACCTTGACTCAATAAATATGTACTTTATGATTTTATTGTGAAGGTAACTTTTTCAAGTCTCAATGAATAAAAAAAAATTATAATTTTCAGTAAAACGGAAAGATAAAGTGAGGTATGCTTTAGGTCAAGGTTAGTTTTCCCTTGTGATTGACAGTTTGTTACCCTATGACTGTGCAAAGTCCTTCAGCTGATTCCTAGGTGGCAACAACAAATGTTCAGCTTGAATCTTCACAACAGAATCTCAATAATTGATGGATGATAGTGTGGTGGTTGCATCTTTTATATGCAGTCTTGGTAAGAGCTACATGAAAAACACTCACTGGTCACCTCATTACAGCTCATCAATGCAACTGTCTAATCTTAAACTAGCTAAGCATGCCAAATACATGACATCATTAGATTGCTGCAAGAGGTTGATGCCAGCAGTCTGGAGAATGGCCAGATTGCTTTGAGCTACAGTAACCACTCATTATGTCTAAGGTACACTATATTGCCAAAAGTGCCAAAATTAAGTGCCAAAATTCACTCTCCCACCCAAATCATTGAATTTGGTGTTCCAATTGCATGGCCATAGGTGTATAAAACTAAGCACACAGTTACGTACACTATTCATTCACACCTCAATCATACTTGGTAGTGGGTAAGCTTCTAATGTAGCTTACAGCTGCCCCGGGGCAGTCTGACAGAAGTGTAGCAGCCAATTCACGCCTACGGTCCCTCCGACCACCACCCAACACCAACATTCACACAATGTGGGTTAAGTGTCTTGCTCAAAGACACAATGACAGCACGCGCTCAGATGGGGACTGGAACCAGCGACCCTCCGGTTGTGAGGTGAGCACCTACCCACTGCACCACTGCCACCCACAGCCCCTTAGTTCCAGTAAAAGGAACTCTTAATGCTTCAGCATACTAAGACATTTTGGACAGTGTCACCACCATCCCCAAACTGTTCCCAGCTTTGTGGGAACAATTTGGGGATGGCTCCTTCCTGTTCCAACATGACTGCACACCAGTGAACATAGCAAGGACCATAAAGACATGGATGAGAGAGTTTGGTGTGGAAGAACTTGACTGTCCTCACCTCAACCTGAAAGAACATTTTTGGGATGAATTAGAGCAGAGACGGTGAAGCCTTAGATGCGTTGAAGCTATTATGAAGCTTAGGCAATATGGAAGATCTGTATTTACTCCTCTTTCTGCTAGTTTATTCTTCACATCACTTCTGGTTTTCCATGCTGTCAGACTTAAAGCTGACATCATTGTTTTAGTCCAGTCGTTGTTCTGTCCGCGTACTTCAAGCCAATCAGTCTCCACTTTGCATACTTTACATCTCACTGCTTACCTGTCATTCTTCCTTTCAGACTTATTCATGCAAACCACCTCCTCCCCATCTCCACGTCATCGATATCATTCAGTGCACCATCCAACACCTCCATCTTTATCTTCACCACCACCAGTGTCTAGACTCCAGGGTGGGAGGCTACCCTAATTCCTCTTATCGCTGGGATTCCATTTAATGTGCCATCGGAGTCTAACCACCCAATAGATTAATTGAATTATGTATATCAATAAATAATGTTCAACTTTTCGTAATGATTTCTCCTTAGTGAAATAGCTCAAAGGACTCAAAGGATATACCCTATGAATTAAGAATGAGATGTCACTCAAGTTTGTGTCAAGACAGAAGATGGTCAAATACTTTTGGCAATATAGTGTATGTAGAAGACCATCTCCGAGTGCACAATCTTGAAACAGATGGGCTACAGAAGACCACACAAGGTGCCACTGCTTTCAGGTAAGGCCAAAAAACATTATCTGGTCTGAGGAGTCTCAAGTTCTTCTGTTGATGGTAGGGTCAGGATTTGGCATAAACACTATGAAAACATGGATCCATCCAGCCTTGTGTCAGTCCAGGCTGGTGCTGCTCATGGTGTAATGGTGTGGGGACATTTTCTTGGCATGTTTTGGGCCACCATTACATTACATTATTGTTCCTGACCATGTCATTCCCTTTATGACCACAACGTTCCCATCTTCTAATGGCTGCTTCCAGGAGAATCCAGTAAAAAGAAGCAGTGCATTATGGGAACCCCCCAGCAGCCTAGGCATATAGCAGCACAACTAAGGGATGGTTCAGGGTCACCTGATCCAGCCCTAACTATAAGCTCTATCAAAAAGGAACGTTTTAAGCCTAATCTTAAAGTGGCTGAAATTCAGAAATTCAGATTCTCTTTTTGTTGCCACATTGTGCAATAAGGGGTACTTCTTGAGGGAGACTTATAGGGTTAGGGTACCTTAATTAAGGTAAGGTAACCTTAACACTCATAAAAGTAGTACCACTGCCTTTCCTTTGATATAGATGGAAGTGATGACATGCTGGCTGCTCTGAGATGAGACTGCACTAAGAATGGGATGATAACACATGACTTCATGCATGTGCATTCAAATGCCAAACTACACAAAGTCTATGAAAATCCAAAAAAAGAAACAGAGAGAGGGCAAACCAAAGGTGGGGTGTCTCAAAAGTATGAGGAGAAGAGGAAGAAGCAGGGATCCATGGCCCCCATTAGAAATCAGCATGTCTGCTTGGACAGTACATCACAGTGGCCAACAATATGTGACAACAAAGGAAGATGAAGGGTTCCTGGGTGCGCAGAAAAGTGCACCTCTGTTTTACAGCACACTGTAACTGTTTTGTGAAGTTTCACGCACAGTGACAGCAATGTCTCACAACATGAGAATCAATATGAACCTAAGCCTATATCAATTTATATCTAAATATGTTTCAAGTGTTTTTCAGTTGTTTCATAATTTGTTGACATTTCTGATGTTTTTATTGCCGTGTTACAGGTGCTTTATGAGCTATGAAAGAATAATTTTCTCTCTAGTTTTGTACCATTGTTGCACAATATTGGCCCTAGGCAATGAAAAAATATCTGGGAGAGGGGATGTATGAAATATAAAAATATTTGTTTTGGAAATAAAATGGACCAAAGTGAATCAGTAACTGATGTTGAATAATTTTCAGCATGTCAGCATTTCACCATCAAAATGTGTGCAGTAGAGGGCTAGCAAGGCGTACCTACCAATGTGGCGGCTGAATGTATGTACAAGGTGTGATCAGAGATTCCAGGAAGTGGCCTATTACTGTTGCTAAACAGATGTTGATTTACGTAAATATATGAAGTTCATTAAACTCGCTTTCTCAAGTTCACTTAAACTTGGTAGTAATACATTTTTCACTGCTCATAGGCTCATCTTGAAGTATTCTTATTTAACTTAAATTCAGATATTTTAAATTTTTTGAACATTAAACCTGCTGGAAATTATTTACAGCTCATTTTGAAATAATATTTTAGTGAAACTCAAACTCTAAGAAAAGGCACTGAAAGAAAACTTTAATAAACTGGTATTTTTTCCCCTTCTTTGGATGTTTGAACTGTCTTCATTTCCATGGCAACTCTCTTCCGGAGAATTCACCTTCCTAGAATTGCTTCCTTGAGGATTTGACACACAGTGACCCTGATGGTAATGCTTTAAGGAACCATTATGTCTCTGGTAAGGACACAACGTGCAAACTAGAGCAATGGACAGAAGGATTATTACTCATGATCTACTCTTATCGGGGCTGTTTTGACATACCTGTACTTTTCTGGTTCAGGTAACATTGTGCTGTCCTCATTTTCCAAGAAAAAATATGCTAAGCAGAGAAAATGTCATCTGATAAGAGGAATGTAGCTTATTCTTACAAGAAGTAAAATTAGTGAAAAAAATTTGAAAAAACTAAATTTTGCCTCATAAATGCACTGTCCTGTCAAAATTAATTGCTGGCTTACTTTATGATTTTTATACCAAATGATTTAGGGGAAAAAATGGCAGGAATACATTTACATGAAGCAGACACGTGTCTCCCCAGGCACACAAATTAAGCATACACGTAATTAAAACATTTATTGCAGTAGCTGTATACCTGTAGAGTAGTAACAAGGATTAACTGTTCAGTATCTGTGTTGTCAAACACCCTCACAACTGACAAACATACTGCGATAAGCAAATCACTCCATCCCACTTAACTTCATTATATTGTGACATAAATATGAAAGTGCTTTACAAACTGAATCTCTCCTTAATGCACAAATCAACTCTATTCCAACAAAATAAAATGACACAAAAATGATCAAGTTAATTTTAAAAGCTATATCTTTTAGCATGCTATTCCATTGTGTAATTTGCCTTCCATGCTGTGGAATTAAACAAACCTTTTCAGACAGTGGGATGACAGAAAATGGTCTCTCATGGTTAAGCCATTATCTGCACATGCCTTTGTGTTTTTCTTCAGTATCGACTACTTGATTTTGTACTTTAACATGTGTGTGATTATGTCTCTAAATTTGGCAAACATTCAATGCATAAGGCATTTGATTATCATACAGAATATTCTTTGTAGCCAGCATGTCATTTAAGTACTGTAAGCACAATTCAGTATTTGAAGAAACATCATGAAGGCACAGTGATTAAAGTGTTATCTTAACCTGTGTTTTCTTATGTATGGAAAATAATAGTTTATGTGGAAATAATACATATATATACATATGCCAAGAAATCGCAGATACTACTGAGAGATTTCACTCAGTTAAATCACAATTTGAATAAAATCTATACAGTAATAAGATCAACATTAGATAAAACATTTAGCCATTTACAAATATATTGCTATTTAATTTGTACTGAACACCTTCAAAACCAGTTTATGGAGAGCTTTCAGAGCTTTTCATTTTTATAATGCACATATTGAGCACTGACATCCTTCATACAAAATGTTTTGTTTTGTGTTTTTCTTTTTTTTTTAGAAAAAAAGGTTCGCTTGTGGTTTTGCATTACTTGAAGAAAATTATTAAGAAATATGGGCAACACTGAGTATATTCTGCGATGAAAAGTTGTTTCAAAATCAATGGTATTTTTTTTGAGAATTACGTAAATGTTTAGTTGTACATTTTCCCATATTATAGAGCTTTTTCCAGCTGAAATCCCAAAGCCTGATGACAAGGCATTATAATGACAACGGCCAAAAACTGTCCTATTCACTTTGGATATTACAGATACATGATAGTGGTTAATAAGTCTTATTTACAAACACACAGACAATGACAGAATAAACAAGTGTTCACAAACAGTGTTAAAACAACACTTTCTGAAGTGTAATTCCATTTTCTTTGATTGTGTCGATTAATATAGTCCTGAACAACTCAATAACAACCACACCACAAATATTTGTATATATTGGTCAGCCATGGTAGTTTTTTTTTTCTTTCTGGTAATTTCTTTTAATTTATGCATATCCTCATAGCACTTGTCCAATTCTCATTTGAAGTCGACAGAAAACATTGCTGAATGTTGAAGAAATCCATTGAGGATCACACGCACACAAAGTTTCCTCTAGATCCATGGTAACACAGCATAAGCACTATTTTGTGGCCAACACAGTAAATGTGGCTGACTGCAAAAGCATCAACTTAAGTGGGAGGAAAAGAAATAAGAAAGAAAACAATAAAACGTGGAGGAGCTTGGATGAGATGCTCCGCCTGTTCACTGTGTCCAGATGTAAGAACATCTAACAGCACAGAAGCAAAGTCCTTTTATAGCTGCTGGTCCTTTGGGCTGTCTGGGCAGGAGGCTGACTGGCAGGACTTCAGACTCACCAATGGAATATCAGCCATGCCACTGCTGGTAAAGTGTCCCTCTCCACTTCCAAACTGCTTTCTGTCACCAAAATGCTCTGAACGCCCACTCTCATTTTTCCAGGTTCTGCTCAGAGTATGTCCATTGAGGAGTTTGTCCTTGGGACCCCACTCCCTCTGAGACCCAAAGCTGGTCACAGGTGACTTGGGCTGTTGGTATGTTCCAAGTGTTGGAGGCATCCAGCAGTTGTCTGAATGTCCCAGGACAAGGCACTCCTGTGTACACATCTCTGTAGCTTCCACTAGACCACGTGGTCCCAGGGGGCCATCTAAAAAAGAACAACAACAAAGAGAGTTTTAAAATATTTTTGCTTTCCCTGCTGTCACACGGCAAAAGCCAGGGTACATCCTGGTGCCTTGGACTGGGCACCAGGTTGGCAGTCTATCATAAAACTAATGGTGTCCCTGGGTGGTTGGTGATAATATTCTGCTATTGAATATCTTATTACACTTTTGGTTCCAGTTCCAGTTGCACTGCAGAGGACTGACACTACCAGATGATTATTGTAAAATCAAAATGAATTTAATTTTTTGTACAAAATGCCATTTGTAGAGTGATTCTGAGTTAGAGTTAGAAATTTACAAGTCCAAATTCCAAAAGCCAAATGTGTTAAACAAAACAGACTGAATGTTTTATATAGCCAAGGGTACAATCTTTCTCTAACATTAACCAAAGTACTGTTGATGCCTAAAGGAGAAACAAACAGGATACACGATGCAAACCCAGTCCCTCATGTTTAAGTGTTGGTATAAAAAACTAGGACTGACTTGACTAGAAGAAAAAAAAATTGGCATCAGTAATCTTTCCTATAGAAACTTTTGGCAAAAACTATTTCCAGAAGTCAATGCTGAAACAAAGTTTTAAATTAATTCCAAAAGTATCTGGTAACTAGTTTTAGTTTTCAAGTTTTATTATTTCAATAAACCTTCCCAGCTAGCAGTTTGTCCTGTATTTGCTAAGGTTTTACACACTACATGACGTACAGATTATGAGAGTTGGGGGAGTTCCCCAATGCTCAGTGTAAACCAGCCAAGAACATCAGAAACAACAACGTTTTTGGAAAACATGGGGATGCTATAGATCATGAGAAGGACGCTGCCTGAAAAATTCTGAAAATAGATTTTGTTAGCATTAATCCCTCTGTGTGCATCAATTCATTTTTAAACACATCAGCCAGCTGTCAGTGGAGAAGCTGTGTCAAGGCATGGAACCAGTTGACCAGTTGCTGTCTCCACTAGGATTTTCTGGAAAGTAACCTACCTCACTTCACCTAAACCATGGGGGGGTTGTTGAAGTACAATTTGCATCACAACAAATCATCTTTCCTCACCAGCTTTCTGCTACCATCTGGTTACTCCTCTGCGGAACATACATCACTATTCGGACATTAAAAAAAAATCAAACAGTAAATGTTTCAGGTGGTATTTGTTGGAATCTCATTTGATAGAAAAACATGCATAATGCATGAAAAGTATTGGAATTCTGCCATTTGAATAAATCTTCTTTGAGTTTTTTCTTAAAAAGGAAAATAAAACAGGCCTCTCTATGTTTGTATAGCAAGCATCGGTGGGTAATTAATTCATATGTTATTTTGTTTGTTTGTTTGTGTGTCTGTTTTACCTAAAAGAGAAAATTATAACTATTTGCCCTAATTTGTCCCTTTGCTTCATAAACAGCTAATTGGCTGGTGCACAGGTTCTGTAATATTTCAAAGGGTTTTCTTTCTTTACTTTTTTTTTAAAACTCTGGCATGGACCTGTTTTTCTTCTCCTTCATTTACACTTAAAGAATTTCAGATGTTTTTTTTATGAAGAGTCAGCTGTTTAAGGTAGCAGAAAGAACTGGGGAAGTTCTGCGTTGGTTTATCATCATAGGTAAATAGAGTGGTAAAACTATTTTGCAAATTGAAAATTTTCTCAATATTTAAATGACAGCATCAATCAATGTGTGTCATGTTAATAGTCATATAAGCAACACTAGTTATTTTTTAAGAGTGAAACAAAGCCTCACTGCAGCTTTTACAATGTGCAGTTCCAATGAGAATTCATAACAAAGTCTGCAGCTTACACTGACATCACCTAATTATTTTAAACTGTTGACCTTTAAGGTATTTATGAACATGTGGTCAAAATGAAGTGATAAAAACTTTAAGCTCCGCTAAGCATTTTACACTGAAAGCAATCTTGCTCTGCTACTTACTGTTGGGATTAAATTTGAAACATACTGGAAAAGTCCAAGTACCAAACTCACTGCACTGGGTCGGCTACTTTTAGAGTGAAACTGCTGTTTATGTGTTCTTCAAGATGGATCATTATAATAACATATAATAACTAATAAATGTTAATACTGAAATGAACTTGTGTGTATATTTAGAACTGGTCTTGATGTAATTGTGATATGATTATGATCTTGGATTATGCACCACAGCAAACAAACTGATATTTTTACATTTTGTTTGTGTGTGACTGTCAATAGTTAGAGCGTAAGCCTTTTTAAAGCTCATCTTGGGCAAAAATAAAACCGTTTTGCATGAGGAAAGGAATTATTTTTCATTGCTGTGATTATTCATGTCTTCTGATCCAAATGGGAACATTTTCCTATACTCCACCGAGCCTTGCTTCTTTAATACTGCTCTCATACTTTTACAGCACATACTACAAAATGATGTGAAGAAAGCAGAAGCCTGAAGAGGGAGTCAGTCACTCTTCTGCATGAATGTAGAGTCCATCACAATAACAGACACCCATAATTGGCATATGAGGAGTCTAACCAAGATACACATTATCATAGTTGCATGAAGAACCACAGAGAGCAATAATACATGGTACCCAGGAGACAGCAAGATGAATTCCTCAAATGAAATTGTAGATGAGTGAGTAGACATCTGGGGAGCTGTTAAGGAAGAGAGATTGTAGAAAGAAAAAGGACTGTGCACAAGTACAGTACATGGTGTGCAGTTTAGAGCAAATGAACTAGAAGCAGGGCTCCCATTTATGTGTGATTTTTTTTTTTAACGTTAGACATGAGATAATAATAAAGACATTGCAATCATGATGTCTCTGATGGCATTTCTTTTAACTTTGTAATCACCGGACACTTGAGAAATAGAAATATAATAATACAAGGTTGCTAATTCCTCATACACATATTCTCTAAGCTTGTGTATTGATTACAGGAGGATTAAATTACTGTAATGTCTATATTTCCTGTTTAATTTTGATTCTCTGTCTCTCTTTTTTTTTTAAACAAAAGCAGAGCCAGTCATTAATCAAGAACACTTTGTGCTTTGCTATTCCCCTGGTGTAATAAACATGACCATTTGCATGTAGATTGGTACAATCAGTGGCCCCAGTGGGCAGTAGAGGATAATTTGAATCAGCCATTTCCACTGTTAATCTCTGCATACCTGCTGTTTGAGAAAATGCAGAGACAAAGCCTGACTGAAAAGACCACTTGAGGTATAGAGCTGATAGGTTACAAAATCTATTCATATACAAAAGTCTTATAATAGTGTCCTGTAATTCCCATGCAAGGATAGGAAAGGAGTAGGGAAATCCAAATAAAGTGTATGCCTAAATATAAAGGATAGAAGATTGAAATGTCCACACTCCACAGTATCCCAAGAGGCACTATGGGAAATGTTAATGTGGCCATATGTTGCAAAGTAAAGTAGTCCAATAAAACATATTACAGGGATATCAAAACACTCTGCTTGAACATTAAGCTT